>PISX010007951.1:22977-85533 GCA_004024625.1 Mellivora capensis | reverse complement strand
GACTTTTGTAGCAACATGGACGGGACTGGAAGAGATTATGCTGAGTGAAATAAGTCAAGCAGAGAGAGCCAATTATCATATGGTTTCACTTATTTGTGGAGCATAACAAATAACACGGAGGACATGGGGAGATGGAGAGGAGAAGGGAGTTGAGGGAAATTGGGGGGGAGATGAACCATGAGAGACTATGGACTCTGAACAATAACCTGAGGGTCTTCAAGGGGCGGGGGGTGGGAGGTTGGGGGAGCCTGGTGTTGGGTATTGTGGAGGGCACGCATTGTATGGAGCACTGGGTGTGGTGTAAAACTATGAATTCTGTTACGCTGAAAAGAAATAAAAAAAAATTAAAAAAAAAAAAAGAGCAATACAGCAGCCATGAAGAAATACAGATTGTACAGTTAGATATAACATAGTGCAGCCATATGATTTAGTTATTGAAAAGAAAGATAATTTCTTCATGTATTGATACAGAAGGATGCCAATGTCACATGGTTAAGTAAAATAATGCAATATTTTTATATATTTATTAGAGTGAGGATATATTAATTTTGTAATAAAAAATCCAATGTATTTTTCATAATGTCAAAAAAAAACTATGTATTGATTACCTACTATGTAACATATAGTAGTAAGTTCCAAAGAAACCTCATCTCAGGGTCCCTGGGTGGCTCAGTGGGTTAAAGCCTCTGGTTATGATCGGCTCAGGTTATGATCTCAGGGTTCTGGAATCGAGCCCCGCATCGGACTGTCTGCTCAGCAGGGAGTCGGCTTCCTCCTCTCTCTCTGCCTGCCTCTCTGCTTATTCGTGATCCTTGTCTTTCAAATGGATAAATAAAATCTTCTAAAAAAAAGCCTTTTTTTTTTTAAAAGAAACCTCATCTCATTTTTTCTTCGCCACACTCATCCAGTTAAGGTAACTATTGTTCCAAGAAATAAAATGATTTGCCCAAAGTCACTCAGCTAGTAAATGGAGAACCAGTTCTACCACAGGTCTTGTGAATCTAAGTTTATTACCTTCTTCAGATTTACCAGAGTTTATTTCACAATCAAAGAGAAGTGCTGGAGAAGTATTCTCTACATATGATTTGGATCTGTTTGCCCCTACTTTTGATCAACTGTCTAGATTGCCCTATGACTTTCAGACCTCTAGTATACAAATTAGTGATTTATAAGCCTAATTTACACCACATTTTGGACACTGCTCTGTTTGTGGCTTGTTTGCATGTTTATTTTTATTTTCAGGCTTGTCTGGCAAGATTATGTGATCCACAGTTCATGTAATTTGGGCTATTATGTTGTCGTAGTGGAATAAGGAAGTCTCAAAGAATTCTAGGGCACTAAAGCAAGAGTTAGATGAAAGTTCATGACTATGATGTCAGAAGGCCATTTATTCAATAATGTTCTAGTGACCTCTACTCTGGTGTGAATTAGTGGTAGTGATATTTCACTGCCTCACATATATATGCTGACAACCTGTAAGAATAAGAGACAAAACAGTTCTTTATGATTTAGTAAGGTGTGCACACACATATCTCACTTCATTCCCACAACTACACTGTAATATAAATGTGTTAGGTCCATTCTATGGATGAGTAAACTGAGGATCATAGAAGTTAAGCAACTTCAAACTTTTTTTAGTTTTTTTTTAAAATAGGCTCCACACTCAGTGTGGAGTTGAACTCATGACCCTAAGATCAAGAATGACATGTTCCCCCTACTGAGACATCGAGAGAAGTTTAACATTACAGCAAAAGGTACCTGTATTAGTCAGGGTTCTCTGAATAAACATAAACAAAAAGATGTGTACACACATACACACACACCACACACACACACACACACAATTTGGATACATACGGAACAGTTGCAGTTTGAGTTCAAGAACAGTCTGCTGGAAGAATTCATTTTTGCTTGGGAGAGATCAGACTTTGTTTTGTTAAGGTCTTCAACAAATTGGTTGTGACCCACCCACATTATACAAAGTAATCTGTTTTACTAAAAATCTTTGATTTAAATATTAATCTTACCCAAAAAAACACCTTCACAGAAACATCCAGAATAATATTTGATCAAATATTGTGTCCTGTGGCCTAGCTAAGTTGAACACAAAACCATCACAACACCATAATTTAAATTTCCTTTTATGACTTGCTCTAAAAAATAGAAGACTCTGTTTTAGTCTTTTAATGATGTTATTGTTGTTCGAATTTCAGAAAGTATATAGATCATTATGCAGATCAATGTTCTCATATCTCATATTTAAAGGATGAACCATCTAAGAGAGAGGATACTGAGAAATGTAAAAATATTCAGCTAAACAAATTCCTTAAATCACCATGTTCATTGCAAGATGAGAAAAAAAATTAGTCTTTTCCTAAATTTAGCCTCTCTTTAGGAGGCCATACAAATTACATTTACTTATCAATTGAATTAAAAAACATAATTGTTTACTAACTCTTATTTAAACACAATTTTAAGAAATGCAGTAATAAAGTTAACTTTCTTCATTTCAATGCATATGTTCTCTTCAAAGTTTGAGCAATGATTTAGCAGACACTGAGGCTTGTAAAATACTTATCAGTTTTATTCTTTTTACTATGAAGAACAAAAATGTAATTGTTAGTCATGTGGATAACTCAAAAATTACCTTCAAGTGCTACTTTTCTTATGTTGTACTGAGAACAGTTCACAATGTGCTTTATTTAATGATAATAGAACTTGATGGGGGCATATAAGTGCTTAGTATATAGCTATAGAGATAAGTTATTCGTTAAATCTGTCCTAAAAATGAAACTAGAATCATGTCTACATAGAAAGCTTGAATCAAGTAAAGGTGACTTGTTTTGGTAACCTGTAGCAACAATAGGTCAGTACCATAATACAATGTCTTTATAAGGATAGCCTGAAATAAGTAAATAATGTCAAGGTGAATCCATTTATTTGGACTATTATAATTAACCAAATCAACTATTTCATAATGTGACCAGTTGTACCTTTATCATGATCCCAGGTTGGATCAAGCCCCACATTGGGATACTTGCTCAGTGGGGAGCCTGCTTCTCCCTTGCCTGTTGCTCCTCCAGTTAGTTTGTGCTTCCTTTCTCCTCTCTCCCTTTCTCTCTGTGTCAAATTATATATATATATATATATATACATATATATGCATATGAGATTGTGTTAATTTTCTCCTGCCCCAGAAAACCAACTAAAATGACAAAAATAGGATTTTTTTAGGAGGATACATTCACTACCATAAAAGTAATAAGAAAGGAAATAACAGTAGATAAAAGATGTCTACACATTTGAGAAGGATAGAAAATGTACATAAGAGTAGTGGTTACTGAAGAGATAGAACTCTAAGATCTAAGAGCTTTCAGAGGAAAATGTTAACCAGAAGCCAATAAATCAGGGCTAAAGAATTCCAGAAAATCTCAAAATATGGAGTCATCAGTTACTTCAGAATCCAGGGTGAGGCAAAGGTCAAAGAGGAGGAATGTCTGAAAATCTGCCTATGGGGCTATTAGACTTTCAGGCATCCTTCCTCACTCTTTTTTTTAATTAGCATACAATGTATTATTTGTTTCAGGGGTACAGGTCTGTGATTCATCAGTCTTACACAATTCATAGTGCTCACCATAACAATACCCTCCCCAATGTCTATCCCCCATCCACCCCATCCCTCCCACCCCCTCCAGTCCAGTAACCCTCAGTTTGTTTCCTAAGATTAAGAGTCTCATGGTTTGTCTCCCTCTGTGATTTCTTCTTGTTTCATTTTTTCCCTCTCTTTCCCTATGATCTTCTATTTTGTTTCTCAAATTCCACATATCCATGAGATCATATAATTACCTTTCTCTGATTGACTTATTTCACTTAACATAATACCCTCTAGTTTCATCCACATCATTGCAAATGGGAAGATTTATTTTTTTGATGGCTGCATAACATGCTAGTGTATATATCTACCACATCTTCTTTATCCATTCATCTGTTAATGAATATCTAGGCTCTTTCCATAGTTTGTGTATTATGGACATTGTTGCTATAAACATTGGGGTTGCATGTGCCCCTTCAGATCACTACATTTGTATCTTTGGGATAAATAGCCAGTAATGAAATTGCTAAGTCATCAGGGGAGCTCTATTTTCATCTTCCTCACTCTTGAAGCAACAGAATCACAGGAGCTGTGAAGTTAGGCACACTAGAACAGACATAGTGGGAGAAAGGAGAGAGGTGCTGTACTGAAACATGAAATTCACTAAAAGTCAACATATTAAATGGTAAAATGACAATTGTCTGTTTGATTCCCAGGACATTGACTGTCAGGATTATAGTTTCAAAAGTATAAAATTAAATATATCTCTCTGAAGAGATTGAACCCTTGAAAAAATATTTGGAGGCTCTGGTGAAATGACCAGTTTTGTATTAAATTTCACTATGGTAAGGTCTACAAATACACAGGCCCTGCTCAAGTACTCAAAAACTTTAATTAAATTTTTTGTACATCAGGGACGCCTGGGTGGCTCAGTCGGTTAAGCAGCTGCCTTCGGCTCAGGTCATGATCCCAGCGTCCTGGGATCGAGTCCCACATTGGGCTCCTTGCTCGGCAGGGAACCTGCTTCTCCCTCTGCCTCTGCCTGCCTCTCTGCCTGCCTGTGCTCGCTCTCTCTCTCTCTGACAAATAAATAAATTTAAAGAAAAATCTTAAAAAAAAAAAAGAAAAAAAAATTTTTACATCAGTCTCCATTACAAACATGGATGCCCAAGGTTCATAGCATATTTGAAGAAACAACAACAAAAAGTTACAAAATGAAAAACCAAGACTCAAAAAAGAGAACACTGGAAGACTTGAGGAAACAGAAAATTAAGGGATCTCACCCCACCAAAAAGCCCATATAAAAAAAATCAACAAAATAACTGAATATGTTGGTGTTTTTATTTTGTTTTGTTTTTACTCAGTGATCCAATTTATCTGTCTAATGTTAAATGGGCTATTAAAGTTACTGAAAAAAATCAGTAAAGTTCTATGGTAACATCAGCAAGATGACAGAATAGGAAGTCCCATGTCTTGTTTTTCCACAGATATACTGATTTAATAACAATGTATAGATGGAAATGACCTCATGAGAATTATTGACTCAAGAAGTGGCACTATTCCAGGTGAGCACAAAGGTGGGAAGAGCTGCACTGAAATAAGTAAGAAGAATGATTTTACTTTACCTGCATAAGGCCCTCATCTAAGCTGGCATGGATAACCAGCAGGAGAGAATACCCTGGCTAGTGAATTCTGCCTGGAGGAGGGTTTGAAAGGAGATAAAATAGAAGAGTGTACACCCAATGTTCCCACTTTTTGGAAAGACATTCAAAGAACTGGTTTCTGTCTTGCCTCATTCAGAGCACTGATGCAGCCAGTATATTTTTGATGTCTGGGGGACACTGAAAACATGGAAGAGTGGGTGGCTTACTGCTGTTCCAGTGGATGCATAGTATATCAGATAGAGACCAATAGAGCTTCATTCCCTCAGGAAGAAAAATTACAGCAGAACATGCATTCAGTGTGCTGGATTTTCAGGGAGCTGCCTGAGTGAAAGAATTACAAATATAATCCAATATATTCTAGAACCCTGGGGTCCGCTGAGAACATGAGAGTTGGGTGACTTGTGGCAGAGCCAGATAATCAATGGTATCTCAGACAGGAAGGAAAAAAAAAAAGGAGCAAGAGATCACAAGCTCAAGGAAAAGAAACTAACAATATTCCTTACTAAGGGATTTCATGCACAGACCCATCCTCCCAAAAAAGGTAGAGAGGTCCCAAGAAAATCTAGCCAGTCTGATTGGAGAAGGTCTTTCCCTGTACAAGTCAGTTTGTAAAAACTAGGAGAAGGGACAAACTTTTCAAATGTGCAAATCCCAACAAAAGTTATGAGAAACAGGGAAGCCTGGGTGGCTCAGTTGGTTGGACGACTGCCTTCGGCTCAGGTCATGATCCCGGAGTCCTGGAATCGAGTCCCGCATCGGGCTCCCAGCTCCACAGGGAGTCTGCTTCTTCCTCTGACTTTCTCCTCGCTCATGCTCTCTTTCACTGCCTCTCTCTCAAATAAATAAATAAAATCTTTTTAAAAAAAAGTTATGAGAAGCATAAAGAAATATGGAAACATGGGTCAAAGAAACAAAATAAACTGACAGAAACTGATAATAAAGAAATTGAGGTATATGAATTATCTGATAAATAATACAAAATAAGTGTCATAAAAATCCTCAGTAAAGTCAAGAAAACAATGCATGAAAGAAATGAGAATATCAACAAAGAGACAGAAAATATGTTTTAATGAAAATTTTGAACTGAAGAATATAATGGCTGAGTTGAGAAAATTCACCAAAGGGTTTAACATCAGACTTGTTCAAGCAGAAGAAAGAATGAGTGAACTCAAAGACACATGATTCTGAATTATGCAGTCAGAGGGACAAAAAGGGAAAAGAATGAAAATGCATGAAGGAGGCCTAAGGAACTTAATAAAACACCATAAAGCAAAACAACATATGTATTATGGGAGAGCAAGAAGGAGAAGACAGCAAAAGGGGAAAAAAGTTGATTTACAGAAATAACAGACAAAAACTTTCCAAATCTGGGAAAGGATATGGACTTCTAAATTCAAAACGTATGTGCAGAAAGTTGGTCTAAAGCTAGAAGATTCACTGGTGAATTCTACAAAACATTTAAAGAATTACTCCTAATCTTCTCAAACTGTTCCAAAAATGGAAGAGCAGAGAGCACTTCCAAACTAATTTTATGAGGCCAGCTTTATGTTGATAACAAAGCAAGACAATGAATCTTGGAACACTGAAAAAATAAAATAAAGTTTATTTCTTTTTAAAAAAGGAAGTTAACAAACAACCTCATATACGACAACATCAAAAAGAAAAAAAAAAATACTTAAGAATAAACTTAACCAAGGAGGTGAAAGACTTGTGCAATGAAAATTACCAAACACTGAAGAAAGAAATTAGAGAAGACAAAAATAAATGGAAACACATCCTAGATTAATGAATTGGAAGAATTAATATTGATAAAATGTTCATATCACCAAAAGCAATTTACAGATTCAATGCAATTTCTATCAAAATCCTAATTGCATTTTTTTAGAAAAATATGAAAAACAATCCTAACACACTATGGAGCCAACTTGAATGGCTGAAGCAATCTTGAGAAAGAAGAACTAAGCTGGAGTTATCATACTTACTGTATTCAAAACATATTACTAAAACTACAGTAATCAAAACAGTATTTTACTGACATAGATACAGATATAGATCAATAGAAGAGCGTAAAGAGCCCAGAAATAAATCCAATATATAGTCAAATGTTTTTAACAAGGATGCCAAGAGTATACAAAGGGGAAATGATAGTCTTTCCAATAAATGGTGCTGGAAAAACCATTTAAAAAAATGAAATTAGACGGATATCATATACCATACAAAAAAATCCTCAAGAAGTTAAAAATAGAGCTTCCCTATGACCCTGCAATTGCGCTACTGGGTATTTACCCCAAAGATACAGATGTGGTGAAAAGAAGGGCCATCTATACCCCAATGTTTATAGCAGCAATGGCCACGGTCGCCAAACTGTGGAAAGAACCAAGATGCCCTTCAGTGGACGAATGGATAAGGAAGATGTGGTCCATATACACTATGGAGTATTATGCCTCCATCAGAAAGGATGAATACCCAACTTTTGTAGCAACATGGACGGAACTGGAAGAGATTATGCTGAGTGAAATAAGTCAAGCAGAGAGAGTCAATTATCATATGGTTTCACTTATTTGTGGAGCATAACAACACGGAGGACATGGGGAGGTGGAGAGGAGAAGGGAGTTGAGGGAAACTGGGGGGGAGATGAACCATGAGAGACTATGGACTCCGAAAAACAACCTGAGGGTTTTGAAGAGGCGGGGGTTGGGAGGTTGGGGGAGCCAGGTGGTGGGTATTATGGAGGGCACGCATTGCATGGAGCACTGGGTGTGGTGTAAAACTATGAATTCTGTTACGCTGAAAAGAAATTAAATTTAAAAAAAAAAGCTTATCCATAAAAAAAAAATCAATTCAAAATGGACTAAAGACTTAAACATAAAACCTGTAATTAGAAAACTACTTGAAGATAACACAGGGAGAAAGCTCATTGGTCTATGCAATTATATCTTAGGATATCAAAGCTTTTGATCCTATACAACAAAAACAAAGACTACCTAAAACTAAAAAGCTTCTGTGCGGCAAAAGGAAAAAACAAAGAAACAAACATTAAAAAGGTAATCTGCAGAATGGGATAAAATATTTGCAACCTATCTATGTGATTGAGATTTAATATTCAAAATATATAAGAAATTGTTATAACTCTAACAAAAATCAAATAACTGAATTAAAAAATTGATGAAAGACTTTAATAGACATTTTTCCAAAGAAGACATAAAAATGGCCAAGAGGTATATTTTTTAAAAGCTCAATATAAGGAGTCACCTCAAAATTGTAAATAAAACCCACAATGAGTTCTGATCTCACACCTACTATCATGACAACTATCAAAGAAGAAGAAGGAGATGGAGAAAAGAGAAAAGAAAAGAAAAGAAAAAGAAAATAAGCATTTTCAAGTAGAGAAACAAACTTTTGTGAATTGTTGGTGGAAATGAAAAATGGTGCATCCTGGAAAATAGTGTGGAGGTTGCCTCAAAAACAAAGATCAAACTATCATATGATCCAGCAATCCTGCTTCTGGGTACATATCCAAAAGAATTGAACCCAGATTTCAAAGAGACATTTGCAATCCTGTGTTCATTACAGCATTAGTCACAATAGCTAAGAGCTGTAAACAAGGTAAATGTCAATCAGTGAATGAACGTGGTATGGGGAACAAAGGCAAAAGAAAGAAATTAAATTCCCTGACAACTTACAGCCCATTGACAAGTCCTTGACACAGGCAGAGTGACCTTCGTTTAGGAACTCAACTGCTAGGTCATCTAGGTGGCTCAGTTGGTTAAGTGTCTGATTCTTGGTTTTGGCTCAGGTCATGATCTCACTGTTGTGGGATCAAGCCCCATGTAGGGCTCTGTTCAGTGTGGAATCTGCTTTATATTCTCTCCCCCTTCTAACCTCTCTCTCTCTCTTTCTTATAAATAAATATTTTTTTAAAGGAACTCTACTGCCTCAATGTTAATGCTTCCCTAAGGGCAGAAGACAACTTTAGCTTAACAGTAGATCCCAACCTCCAGGATCCTTTAAGTTTCCTTTAAGATATCAAATTTCCTTTGGAATCTCCCTTTATCTCTATCCCCTAAGATATATGTTAGCAATCATCCTCCAAGCATATGGCGCACTGAAACACATCTGAAGGATCTCATAACTAAAGTTTTACTGGACAATAATAAAGGGCCTCTTCCTAACAACATCTAGCCCTCAAGGTCTTGGAAATCTTGCTTCCAAAAATCCTTAGAGACTTATATTATTCTTAACCCCTCCCAACTTGAAAGTATATAATTAGCCACTCCTCAAAACCCAGGGCAGCTCTTTCTGCCCATAGGTCCCACTTTTGTGCTCTAATCAAACCACCCTTTTGCACTAAAGTTGTCTCAAGAATTCTTTCTTAACCATTCGCTCTGATCCCAACATTTTTATATCCAATAGACCAAGAAAATGTGGTATATACATATAATGGATTATTATTCCACTATAAAAACAGAAGGAAATCCTGTCTTATGCTATGGAATAGATAAATCTTGAGGATCTGACAAGGAGGAAGACATTTCTTTGTCCTATGGTTCTTCAGCTAGACTTAAAATCAAATTGACATGAGACAGATTAACAGGGAAAAATAAAGTTTAATAGGAATATTAAATAGAAGAATTCATGAAATTCCTAAAGGAGAAGCAACAGGAAGCTTATAGGAGCTAAGAAAATGAATAGGGGTGAAAACTCATTAGCAAGAAAGTGAAGAGTGGTGTTTGGAAAAACAAGATTGTTCTCTTATACAGATAAGTTCCTTAGGTAAAGTGGGCCTCTGTTAATACTTCTCTTCCTGTGGCAAGCTTTCCTTCCAGTATAAATTTAGGCAGTTATGAGAGAATCAGAGAGCCTTTCCTGTGTCTACTCGGTTTTTTGTTTGTTTGTTTGGTTGGTTGGTTGGTTGTTTTTTTTGCTTAACTTATTTTTTTTTTATTTCTTTTCAGCGTAACAGTATTCATTGTTTTTGCACCACACCCAGTGCTCCATGCAATACGTGCCCTCCTTAACACCCACTACCTGGCTCCACTAACCCCCTTCAAAGTCCCTCAGGTTGTTTTTCAGAGTCCATAGTCTCTCATGGTTCACCTCCCCTTCCAATTCCCTCAAATCCCTTCTCTCCATCTCCACATGTCCTCCATGTTATTTGTTATGCTACGCAAATAAGTGAAACCATATGATAATTGATTCTCTCTGCTTGACTTATTTCACTCAGGATAATCTCTTCCAGTCCCGTCCATGTTGCTACAAAAGTTGGGTATTCGTCCTTTCTGATGGAGGCATAATACTCCATAGTATTGTAGTATATGTAGATGTAGTATATGGACTACATCTTCCCTATCCATTCGTCCTTTGAAGGCATCTTGGTTCTTTCAACAGTTTGGCAACCATGGCCATTGCTGCTATAAACATTGGGGTACAGATGGCCTTTCTTTTCACTGCATCTGTATCTTTGGGGTAAATACCCAGTAGCGCAATTGCAGGGTCATAGGGAAGCTCTATTTTTAATTTCTTGAGGAGTCTCCACACTGTTCTCCAAAGTGGCTACACCAACTTGCATTCCCACCAAAAGTGTAAGAGGGTTCCCCTTTCTCCACATCCTCTCCAACACACGTAGTTTCCTGTCTTGCTAATTTTGGCCATTCTAACTGGTGAGAGGTGGTATCTAAATATGGTTTTAATTTGAATCTCCCTGAAGGCTAGTGATGATGAACATTTCTTCATGTGTCTGATAGCCATTTGTATGTCTTCACTGGACAAGTGTCTGTTCATGTCTTCTGCCCATTTTTTGACATAATTATCTGTTTTGTGTGTGTTGAGTTTGAGAAGTTCTTTATAGATCCTGGATATCAACCTTTTGTCTGTACTGTCATTTGCAAATATCTTCTCCCATTCGGTGGGTTGCCTCTTTGTTTTGTTGACTGTTTCCTTTGCTGTGCAGAAGCTTTTGATCTTGATGAAGTCCCAAAAGTTCATTTTCGCTTTTGTTTCCTTTGCCTTTGGAGACATATCTTGAAAGAATTTTGCTGTGGCTGATATCGAAGAGGTTACTGCCTATGTTCTCCTCTAGGATTCTGATGTATTCCTGTCTCATGCTGAGGTCTTTTATCCATTTTGAGTTTATCTTTTTGTACCATGTAAGAGAATGGTCAAGTTTCATTCTTCTACATATAACTGTCCAATTTTCCCAGCACCATTTATTGAAGAGACTGTCTTTTTTCCACTGTATATTTTTTCCTGCTTTGTCGAAGTTTATTTGACCATAGAGTTCAGGGTCCATATCTGGGCTCTCTACTCTGTTCCATTGCTCTATGTGTCTGTTTTGATGCCAGTACCATGCCGTCTTCGTGATCACAGCTTTGTAGTAAAGCTTGAAATCAGGTAACATGATGCCGCCAGTTTTATTTTTGTTTTTCAATATTTCCTTAGCAATTCGAGGTCTCTTCAGATTCCATACATATTTAAGGATTATTTTCTCCAGCTCTTTGAAAAATACTGGTGGAATTTTTATCGGAATGGCATTAAAAGTATAGATTGCTCGGGACGCCTGGGTGGCTCAGTTGGTTAAGCAGCTGCCTTTGGCTCAGGTCATGATCCCAGCGTCCTGGGATCGAGTCCCACATCGGGCTCCTTGCTCGGCAGGGAGCCTGCTTCCCCCTCTGCCTCTGCCTGCCACTCTGTCTGCCTGTGCTCACTCTCTCTCTCTCCCTCTCTCTCTGACAAATAAATAAATTTTAAAAAAAGTATAGATTGCTCTAGGTAGTATAGACATTTTAACAATATTTATTCTAATGGTCCAAGAGCATGGAATCGTCTTTCATCTTTTTGTGTCTTCTTCAATTTCTTTCATGAGTGTTCTGTAGTTCCTTGAGTAGAGATCCTTTGCCTCTTTGGTTAGGTTTATTCCCAGGTATCTTATGGTTCTTGGTGCTATAGTAAATGGAATCAATTCTCTAATTTCCCTTTCTGTATTTTCATTCTTAGTGTATAAGAAAGCCACTGATTTCTGTACATTGACTTTGTATCCTGCCACGTTACTGAATTGCTGTATGAGTTCTAGTAGTTTGGGGGTGGAGTCTTTTGGGTTTTCCATATAAAGTATCATGTCATCTGTGAAGAGAGAGAGTTTGACTTCTTCATTGCCAATTTGGGTACATTTTATTTCTCTTTGTTGTCTAATTGCTGTTGCTAGGACTTCTAATACTATGTTGAACAAGAGTGGTGAGAGTGGGCATCCTTGTCGTGTTCCTGATCTCAACGGGAAGGCTGTGAGCTTCTTCCCATTGAGGATGATATTTGCTGTGGGTCTTTCATAGGTAGATTTGATGAAGTTCAGGAATGTTCCCTCGATCCCTATACTTTGAAGTGTTTTAATCAGGAACGGATGCTGGATTTTGTCAAATCCTTTTCTGCATCCATTGAGAGGACCATGTGGTTCTTCTCTCTTCTCTTATTGATTTGTTCTATCACATTGATTGATTTGTGAATGTTGAACCATCCTTGTAACCCAGGGATGAATCCCACCCGGTCATGGTGGATGATCTTTTTAATGTGCTGTTGGATCCTGTTTGCTAGGATCTTGTTGAGAATCTTAGCATCCATATTCATCAGTGATATTGGTCTGAAATTCTCCTTTTTGGTGTGGTCTTTGCCTGGTTTGGGGATCAAGGTAATGCTGGCTTCATAAAAAGAGCCTGTAAGTTTTCCTTCTGCTTCAATTTTTTGAAACAGCGTCAGGAGAATAGGTGTTATTTCTTTGAAATTTTGGTAGAATTCCCCAGGAAATCCATCGGGTACTGGGCTCTTGTTTTTTGGGAAGTTTTTATCACTTTCTGCTGGGTTTTTATTACTTTTAATTCACAATAATTTTTATTCCAAAGTGGCACATTTTGGGGTGTCTCATCATGCACAATTTCAGGATGTTATACTTAGTTGAAGTAAGCCGGTCACATAAGGACAGATACTGCATGATTCTACCTCCATGTGTATCTGAAGTAGTCAAACTCATAGAAACAGAAAGTAGTCTGTAGTTTCCCAGGGCTCAGTAGTGGGGGATATTGGGTGTTGCTTATTATGTATGGAGTTTTGGTCATGCAAGATTTAAAAAGTTCTAGAGAGGGCCACCTGGGTAGCTCAGCCAGCTGAGCATATGCCTTTAGGTCAGGTCATGATCTCAGGGTCCTGGGATTGAGCCCCAAGTCAGGCTCCCTGCTCAATGGGGAGTCTGTTTAACTCTGCCCCTTCACCCTTCTCATGCTTTCTCTCTCCTCTCTTTCTCTGTCTGAGGACGATAGAGACTCTGGGGCCCCAGCCCCTACCTGTCCCCTGCTCCCCATTGCTCCTGTTGGGGCAGAAGAAAAGACCAAATGGCCATCCCATTTGGTTAAGATAAGATAACAAGTCATTGCTCCTGCTGAGGCAGAAGGAAAATATCAGATGCCCATCCTGTTTGATCCAGAAAAGAAAAAGAAACAAGTCCCCTGGGGTGATTTAGCACTATCCTAAGACACCTCCTCATAGATTATACTTCCACACAGAGGTGCCATTTGGCCTTGAGAGACTGCAAAAATTTCCTGCTACCATCTGTTATCACCTGTAACCATAAAAACTCACTCCCAACTCTGTCAGGTGCTCAGACTTTGAGAAAGGATCCCAGTGAGCCCGCCAATTATAATAAAGCTAAGTTTTCCCTAATTTCCCATGTGCTGCTTGAGTTTCCTTGGTCGCTTCAGATTTTCCACAACATGTCAAAAAAATAAATAAATAAATAAAATCTTTTACAAAAATGAAGTAATAAAATATAAATTTCCAGAGCTCTGCTGTACAACTTTGTGGTTATAATTAACAATGCTGTACATTTAAACATTTGCTAAGAGGGTAGATCTCATGCTATGCAGGCTTTTTTTTTTTTACTACAGTTAAAAAAATGGTAAAGATCTTAGCACTTTCCTCTTTATTTTGATCTTCTTCCTTTTCTACATTTCAGTGAATAAGCAGTATCAAACACCAAACATGGGGAAAAATAAGGATTTTTTTTCAGTTGGAAAATGATTAATAGTTAAAACATAGTTGCTTTGTTTCTTAGTTACACATATGAGTAAAACCATATATTTGTATTTCTCTGACTGACTTATTTTTCATAACATAATTCTCTCTATGTCTATTCATGTCATTGTAAATGGCAAGATTTAATTCTTTTTTTTATGGCTGTTCAATTAAGGAGTCCATTTGTGATGAGCACTGGAGTGTCGTATGTAAGTGTTGAATCATTAAATTGTACACCTAAAACTAATATTACACTGTATGTTAACTAAGTGGAATATAAATAAAAACTAACATATATATATATACATATAAGTATATATGTGTGTATGTGTAAATATATATATATTTTATATATAGCCCTAACATTATGTGTGTGTGTGTGTGTGTATATATATATATATATATATACACACACACACACACACATAATGTTAGGGATCAGGAGGGTTTGATAGATTGAAATTATCAAATATAATTTAATTTATTGTACTTGACAACATTACTACAAAAAGAAATTTACCAAACAGAAGAAGAAAATGATAAATTCTGGTTTGCTGAACCATAGGAAACAGCTGAGGTAGTACAATATTACTCATTAACTACAGCACAGCAAAATGTAAGTATTTTTAGTACATAAAATTTTCCTGCCTAAGGGTCTGATTAAGTTTCTTGAGCCTTCTTTTTTTTTAAGATTTTATATATTTATTTGATAGAGAGAGAGAGATCACAAGTAGGCAGAGAAGCAGGCAGAGAGAGAGAGGGAAGCAGGTTCACTGCTGAGCAGAGAACTCTATGTGGGGCTCGATCCCAGAACCTTGAGATCATGACCTGAGCTGAAGGCAGAGGCATAACCCACTGAGCCACCCAGGTTCCCCGAGCCTTATTTCTGATCTTTAGGATTTAATGTACCATATCATCAAATGTTTTCTTTGATATGTATCAAATGGCAGCTACATTTAAGCAAATATACAACAAAAATATATACTTGGGACCAGACCACTAAATGACATCTCCTTATATGTTTTGTAGCAGACAGTTCTAATACATGAATAATCTTTTTTTTTAAAGATTTTATTTATTTATTTGACAGAGATCACAAGTAGACAGAGAGACAGGCAGAGAGAGAGGAGGAAGCAGGCTCCCCGCCAGGCAGAGAGCCCGATGTGGGGCTCGATCCCAGGACCCTGAGATCATGACCTGAGCCGAAGGCAGAGGCTTTAACCCACTGAGCCACCCAGGCGCCCCTACATGAATAATCTTAAAAGATTAACTTCCCTTATATGACTATTACCATTTCTGTTTTTTTTTCAGGTATGTGGTATTTTTAAGCACGTGTTATGTGGAAATATTGAGGTTCAGGGCTGATAGTAAAGAAAGAATTCCTGAACCATTTTCAGTGCAAAAAGGTGTTTTTATTATAACACAGGGACAGGATCTATTGACAGAAAGAACTTCACTGGGGTTGTGAGGAGCAACTGATTATATACTTTGATACTGGGGGAAGTAAAGACAAAGAGAAGTTTCCAAAAGAACTAAAGAAGTTCTAAAAGGGCTAAATAAGACTCACAGGATCCTGAAGGCTTAGTTGTTGCCAAGCTAAGGTTGCTTTCCCCTCTAGCAAGGCATTAATGTTAAGATTAGGAGTTCATGGAAGAATGTCATACTCTGCCTGCCTTGAGTATTTGTCAGTGGGCTGCAGGTTATAAGGAAATTTAATTTTATCTACATTTCTTTTACCTTTGTTCTCCACATCAATATGTTCTCCCTGACTTTTTTTCTTAATATATAGAATAAGTGGAATGATGACTGAGACTAAGAAGGCTCATGAGCTCCTACATATTTATGGCTTTGACTTGTAAAAGAAAATATTTTTCTAACTGGATGTTGAGTTATCCCTGGTTCAGTTCTCAATTTTACTGCTCAAGGGTTTAGGAAAAACAAATAAACAAACACACAAAACTACATCTAATGGAACTTTTCCAGAAGGTTCAAAGATAGATAACACGATTTATTAATTAAATATTTTCCAATTGGAAAGAAGATACATCTCAACTTAAATTTGTTAATGGTTTAACCTACATAAGACTTAGATAGAAATTTGATGACAGTCTCCCCCACAGTGGTTACCACTTTTAGTGAAATGTCTGCCTGTATCTGGGGGGCTTTTGGTTTTATTTGTTAGTTTAGTTTTGTTTTGCTTTAGTTCTAAAATGTTCTGTATTTCTGCCTATTAAGAATACCCATGAGTTGAATACTGGTATTCCCCCTATTTCCTGTAAATGTCTTGGACCAAAGTGGATGCAGTCTATTTGAACAAAATTGCTTTTGGAAAACCAGGCAGGTTATCATTGCAACACTGCCATGCATTTTTTTTTTTTTTTGAATGCTACTTCAAATTGCAGACACGAAGAATTCACAATAGCACACAGGCTACTACTTACCACCTGCACACTGATAATTGAAACAATGCAGGTGGATTTTAGAAGGTACCTTCCAAGACCAAATCATCATGGTAACATCATGGGTAATAATATTCCTGTAAAAACATAGGAATATGTCTCTTCTCCACACTCTGTCCCTATTCCAAAGCCTCTCCTTCTGCTTCAGCAATGTGCTATAGCCATTGACAACAAAGAAATGAATTGCATTTGAAGATAACTGATACCCTTCCATAGGGCATTACCAGCACAGCTGCACAACGTTAATGCTCTGTGTCCATACACAGATGGTCGGGGTAGAGGAAAGAGAGCATGCAGATTTCTAGTTCTGTACTCTCCTGGCTTCTCTATTAGGTTGGCTGACATGTTCTAACAGCTGCAGTTCTGTGGGCATCTAGTTGGAATTGACCCATCTTTCAAAAGATGAGATCGTTGAAACATTGAGGATGATCTGCATACTTGGGGATGGTGCAGAATCCAGGTACAAATCAACTCCAAACCTTTGAAATTCCCTTACATTGAATTTACTGTTCAACCTATTGAGCTCTTTCCTTTTTCTCTCTCCATAATTTGGGCAAATCAGCCTAATAAATGTAGTTTATGTGTTAATTCATGTGGGAAAGTTTAAGATTAATTTAGATTTTCTTAATTGCATCTTATATCTGTAATTCAACACCCAAAATTTGAATATTTTGAATCAGAAAACAAGAGAAGAACAAAGAGAACTTCTCTTTGCAAGAGAAGTTCAGAAACACAGAACAGTTCAGACAAATCAGGGAACACATTGAGCTTTTGCCCATTTCAAAGACTGCATCTTGTGGAAGATAGAAGCAATACATAACCATGAACAGGCAAGACTCATTTTATCTTTTGTTTTACAACTTTGTGTAGGTTATAACATACAAAAACATCAAAGTCCTTACAGTCTTAGCTAAGAACAGAATGAAGGTTTCATCTGTTGTTTTGTTTTGGAGAGCTGAGATAAGAACTTTTCCATGGACTTAGTATTATGCACGTTTTGGATTACCCCTGCTTTTTACTTACCACACCCCACTTTCTGGTATAGTTTGTGATAGCAATTTCTATTTTGGCTTAGATTCTACCCTGCAACAGAGAACACAGCAGCCTCTTTCATAATAAATGACTGGCTTAGATAAAATCCATGGGCATGCATCTAAATTAATGAAGTGAATTCTGCTTTCACACACTTTATAGAAATTCCTTCTTCCAGCATGCCAAATATAGTGTGCAATTCATATTGTGAGGACTATAGAATGAAACTTGAGGTATGGTTTGTCAAACAGATATATTTATTAAGTACTTTTGATACTCAAATTAGCTGTGATGGGTACTAGGACAGTTAGAAAAATTGTAAGAGACTTAGATTTGTCTTTCAGAAGTCCTCAAATCAAAATAGATAATAAAATATGCTTGGATAATTTTATTTTATTTATTTTTTAAAGATTTTATTTATTTATTTGACAGACAGAGATCACAAGTAGGCAGAGAGGCAGGCAGGCAGAGAGGGGGAAGCAGGCTCCCCACCAAGCAGAGAGCCCGATGTGGGGCTTGATCCCAGGACCCTGGGATCATGACCTGAGCCAAAGACAGAGGCTTTAACCCACTGAGCTACCCAGGTGCCCACTGAATAATTTTAATGGGGAAACATCTTTAAGACTCCTAAACTGGTTGAAAAATGTTCCAATATAAAAGTGTTAGTTGGGAAGAGGCTAATGTGGCTTACATGAGAAACATCTTGAAACTTGAGGTTTAGTTGATAGAGAACCTGCACACTGATCTCATGAATTTATATATGGCAGAGATAAGCCATGTATGTCTTATTTACCTCTGGATCCTCACTGTACAAAAATATGAACATGATGACCACCATCAAATTCGTTCCATGATGCAAGATATTGAGAATTTAAAGCTTCTCAAACACAGTGGCAGAATTTAGGGCTTGGGGTTATCTGCTGAGGAAAGCAAAAAGAAATGAAGTTTATCATATGGTTCTGGAGAAAATATCTTTAAGATCCACTCAGCATTTTAAGCAAGTATTTATGCAGTTTTATAAATAAGGGGAGAAAATCAGGTTTGGAGAAGGGATAAGTGCATGACAAATGATCTCAATAGTCAAAAAAGAGAAATATTGTGTAAGCCCACTCTAATGTATCAGTGGTAAAATTCCTTTCCTTTCATATGATTTTACTTTCCATTAAGGGCTTTAGATTTTTTAAGGGTTTGTTAAATGTAGTTGGGTTTGTATAGATTTGTACACAAAACTATGTTTTTGGTTGTTTACCATAGCTTTGTCTTGTCAACAATCACTACACATTGATCGCTATTCCTAGAGCTTCTATTTCATTATAAATACTGCGTTTAAACATATTTAGGTCATTTTTAATAAAATGTATAATGCAGAGTTACAATAAATTCATTTGCAAGAGTCATTGATGTGTTTTAAATTCTTTGCTATAATATATTATAAATTATTTGTAAGGTATACATTCTTGTACACCATCTTTAGCAGGCTTATAAATATATTAGTAGCTCTTTATACTTCATTGGGAGCCTTTCCTTAAAATAAAGCATTCTTATATCCAAAATAACTTCTTATGGTAAATGTAGATCTAGCCAGAAGGCAAAATTCAATATGATACAACTATGTTTTTTTTTTTTTTTAGTTTAGGAAATCAGAGAATATGAATACTTACTGCCTTTATGAGTAGAGACAACATGGGGAAATACTTGTCCGTGTCTTTGTCAAAGGCTAATTGGTCATCACAATTTAGAAACTCCAAAGCATTGCCAATGTATACACTCTATATTCTTACATTTGGAAATGGAAACTGGTCCTTTTTCAGACAATAGGATTTCAGCTAACATATGAATTTGTCTAAATGCATCTGCATCTCAGACCATCCTTTCTCCCTTTATTTTGCAGCTGTTCTTGCCCTCTTCCAGAGTCATATTTATAAGGAAGAAAATAAAACTATGCACTAGAAGCAAATTAAAAAGTGATCATGGCACTGTATGTCCTCTCATTCACTCTGTTTTCTGTGTAGTCTCTATTTAGATAACAGATAAGACCTAAAGGAATTTTCTACTTTAAGTATCCTAAAGGAAATTAGCATAGTGGGGGTTTTGTAGCAGGCCTGATATTTGAGTAATAAGACTCCCTTTAGAAGATTGTTAGAAGACTTAAATGAGATACTATAGGCAGTGCCTTTGTTACAATGACTAGCAATAAGGACATAAGGTAATAATATTCTTATAGTTTTATGTAGTTTATACTTGTCCCAGCACCTGAAGAGTTAATTATAGCACTTTAACTTAAAGGTCTGGCTAGAACAAATGTAGACAGTAAGAAAATTTGCTTACATTTATAAAGTGTCCAAAAGTGCTTCCCAGGAACAACTAATTTTTAGGTAGAATTATGAAAGCTTATATATTTTGCAACCAATGAGTTTATTTTTGAAATCCTCCACTTTGTGGTACATTCAGTTTTGTGGCATGTGTTTTATTGATGAAACACTTAGGTTCTATATTGCTTGGCCAACTCATTACTATTTCCCTTTAATATAAACAGATCTTGAGAACCCAAATCAGAATGGCTCTCTGATCCTTTCCATTAGTCCATTCTGAGCAGCACACCTTACTCTTGACCTGGTCCCATCTTAATCTAACATCACTAGATAAACAGAAAGGCCCCAACATCACTGCAAAACTTTACAGCCTGACAATGCATAAGGAGACTGCTCAGCCTGCTGCTGCTGCCTCTGTTACAGCAGTAGAATGTTACAAAATGACATACTCTCCCTATTCTGTTAGTGAGTGATCACCAGTTGCACCAGGTGCACAGCTACTTTTACCCTGGCTATTAAAATTTGCAACTATGGTCCATGTGGTCTAACATTAGAACCATGGCCTTCATCTCAAACAAGCAAACAAACAAAACAAAACAAACAAAAAGGACTCTCTGGAGTAACCCAGGAAGAGAACTTCAGAGCCTGAATCTTTCCATCTCCTCCTCCTCCTCATCTTCTCCTTCTTCTCCTTCTCCTCCTCCTCCTTCTCCTCCTCCTCCTCCTCCTCCTCCTTCTTCTTCAAGTCAAATTCATGAATTTGGTACATTGCCAGCTTTATCAGACATGACAAAAAATGAAACCTCTGATACTGTGAGTAATGCAAACTGGAAGCTGAGAAACAGTTTCATTAATTATTGCTGTGATCTTGTACATGGAGCTTGTAAAAATGTGTTAAGAAAACATAAATCAGCACACGTGTCTGAAAGCATTGAAGGGAGGGGCTCTCAGGCATGTACCATTTGTTGTAGCTTGCATATTCCAGCAGAACAAGAAAGACTTCTGGCTGAGCAACAGCAAGCTGCCCTGGCCTAAAGCCATGAGAAGATGCTGCCACTTTAAACTCTGATTTTCCTCCAATAAACTGTGGTCAAAACAACCACTCCCCACTTCTTTCTTTCCTTTATAAAAGGATGGTCTCCTCCTTTGTTCTCCAGACTTGCCAATGGTTTGTCATAGTCTGTTTGTCCCAATTTGCAATTCATCAGCTAGTCCTGAATAAACTCAATTTTGCTGGCTGAATCACTTACCTTTTTCTTTTAAAAGTTTGACAGGTTTGATCCTCACTCTTCCAGTGATGTGTTTAGAGGAATACCCCTCAACATGCTACAAATTCTTAAGTCTCCATCATCACTTTTCACACATGCCTCTTTCTCACATCTTTGCCATTGGTGTTTCTAAGAAATGAGGAACACATCTTGCTTCCATGTTATCTGTCTAGTAATGCCTTTCTTGTATCAGGGGAGGCCCCTTGGGAGGAGCACAATATTCTTACTAATGGGCAGCCAAACTATGTTGAAAGGGAAACCAACTTCTTTAAATCAGTTGTGCCTCAGAAGAGGACACATAAATCACAATTCCCAAATTATCAGCCTGTCCTCCATGAATAAGCATATATGGAATTTTTAGAATAAAATATAACAGATAACCTAAAAAATTAGATGATAAGACACTCATAGAATTTTGTTATTAAAATGTGATAAATGAAATAACTTGAAAGATAAATCATTTTCTCCAGCATTTCTGCCTGTATTAGAATAAATCTTTTTTGTGTGTGTTCCATAAGACTAATTGCACTGCTAATTGCTAATATTTCATAGCACATGCAGCCATATACATTCTTCAGGCAAAGAAATGGTTACAGCTTCACATACCAAGAAGTATTCCTGGCTGAGGTATCAAGAAAAGAAATGTTTCTTAAAAGTCATGAATGTATGTCATATGTCCTAAGGATAGAGAAAGAGTGAATGCCAACGGGGTCCCACAATACAGTTTTCCAAGCAAAAACTCCAGTTGCAGTTTAGATGCCATAGAGCAGCATAATTTTGTTGACTTTAATGCACACTTAAAGGCCTTTGTACTTGATTTCATAGGGTAAGAGATAGAGGAAAGATGGAGAGAGGAGGGGAGATGATGAAGGACCAGGTAGCTCTGTCATCAAGGAAACTGACAGGAACATTCAAAATAGCTGAGCTTTGGGGTGGGACAGCCTAGCAGTATGAAGGGAAGAAAAAATAATCACAAAACATCTTTAGCATTTTTACTTATGTCCAGCGGAAGAGGTGAATATATTTTAGCAACTCATTCCTAATGAGGAAACTTTCTAAGTGTGGACAATTGTTTCCCACAATAATGGGATACCCACAAGCTATTTTTTGTTTTTGATTATCCATTAAAGAAAGTGATGGAGAAAGAATAAAATGAACTTTTATGTTTTTCTGCAATGCTACATCAGGTTTCTCTTTTCACATTTCTTTTTTAAAGGAAAGAAGAAACTGAAAAAGTGTAAAGGAGGAAGGAAACAGAAGATTAGTTTAAATTGGTGGGAATATTATCTTACTTGAACACTTATCCCAGTAGTGAATTTAACTAAGAAAACCACACTAGGGAATTTCTTCAGTATAAGGAAGTTCAATTTATACTTTTTTGTTGGCATTAGGTTATGAATGAAAGAATACAGATTATAAAGGGGAAAACTAGTTTGAGAATCAGAAACCCTGCATCCACTACCCTCCAAAGGCAGGGCAAAAGCAAAAACAGAAAAAAAAAAGTTCTAAATACAGTAGGTATAATTTAATTTAGATATTAGGAGATCATAGAATTTGGAATTTAATCCAGTCAAAGGAGCATCGATTTCAATTTCTAACTCCTATAAGATCTCTTAGACTCAGTTTTCTTGTCAATTAAATAGAACTAGTATTGCTTAACTTACAGGATTGTTATAAGGAATAGATATGATCATAAGAAGACTAATACATACCTGAAATGAATCGATCAAATTATGTTTACTGTTATTGTTCTCACAGGTTTTTACCCAAAGAATGCATGAAATATTAATGTGTTTTGTGAATTCCCAAGACCTGATCTACATTTAGCCAAAAACCACAGTGTCCCAGGATCTCTGTCACCTTGTTATTAGAGAAAAATAGGAATTTTGGGAAGGATGGGTGGTCCAGGACTAGGTAGGGATATGTTAGAAAAGATTCAATTTCCTTCACACAATTCCCAAATCCACTGGAAATTAAGGAACTGCAATAACACATAGTATTCCAAATATTTTGATGTCATTTTCCCTAATGCAGGTGATGCTGAGATTTGACGGTGCTATAGCTATATGCTATTTGCAATTCAGAATCAGATGCAACTGCAATATTTTCCTTAATTTCCTCAGCCATGTTATAAGAACATTAGAATAAATTTGAATGATAGAAACCGTGATAACTTTAGGAATCTATTCAGGACATGCAAGCCTGTTTTTCAAAAAAATTCTTAATTTAAATTCACCTTATTTAACATACACCATGTTATTAGTTTCAGGGATAGAATTCAGTGATTTGTCAGTTGCATACAACACCCAGTGTTCATTACTTTAAGTGCCCTCCTTAATGCCCATCACCCAATTACACCCCCCACCCACCTCCCCTCCAGCAACCCTCAGTTTATATTCTAGAGTTAAGAATATTTTATGGTTTGCCTCCCTCTCACTTTTCATCTTAATTTATTTATCCTTCCCTTCCACTATGCTCACCTGTTTTGTTTCTTAAATTCCACATATGAGTGAAATCATATGGCATTTGTCTTTCTCTGACTTATTTTGTTAAGTATAATACCCACTAGTTCTATCCATGTCATTGTAAATGTCAAGATTTAATTCTTTGTGATGACTGACTAATATTCCATTGTATATACATATACCACTTCTTCTTTATCCATTCATCTGTTGATGGACATCTGGGCTCTTTCCATACTTTGGCTATTGTGGACATTGCTGCTATAAACATTGGGCTGCATATTCCCCTTTGAGTCACTATGTTTGTATCCTTTGATAAATAATTAGTAGTGGAATTGCTGGGTTTTAGGGTAGTTCTATTTTCAACTTTTTAAGGAAACTCTACACCGTTTTCTAGAGTGGCTTCACCAGTTTGCATTCTCAACAAAAAATGGGAAACTTTTTCATGTGTCTGTTAGCCATCTGTATGTCTTCTTTGGAGAAATATCTGTCCATGTCTTCTGGACAATTCTTGACTGATGTTTGTTTTATGTGTTTGAGTCTGATAATTTCTTTATAGATTTTGGATGCCAGTTCTTTATCTGATAAGACATTTGCAAATATCTTCTCCCATTCCATAGGTTGCCTTTAGTTTTGTTGACTGTCCCTTTGCTGTGCAAAAGCTTTTTATCTTAATGAAGTCCTAACAGTTCATTTTTGCTTTTGTTTCCCTTGCCTTTGGAGACATGTCTACCAAGAAGTTGCTGTGGCCAAGGTAAAAGAGGTTGTTGCCTGTGTTCTCCAGGATTTTGGTGGGTTCCTGTCTCACATTTGGTCTTTTATCCATTTTGTGTTTACTTTTGTATATGGTGTAAGGAAATTGGGGGGGAGATGAACCATGAGAGACTATGGACTCTGAAAAACAACCTGAGGGTTTTGAAGGGGCAGGTGGTGGGAGGTTGGAGGAGCCAGGTGGTGGGTATTATGGAGGGCACACATTGCATGGAATACTGGGTGTGGTGTAAAACTAAGAATTCTGTCACGCTGAAAAGAAATGAAATTTTTTTTAAAAATCTAAAAAAAAAAAAAGTGGTCCAGTATCATTCTTCTGCATGTGGCTATCCAATTTTCCCAACACCATTTTTTGAAGAGACTGTCTTTTTTCCATTGGATATTCTTTCCTGCTTTGTTGAAGATAAGTTGACCATAGAGTTGATGGTCCATATCCGGGTTCTTTATTCTGTCTCACTGATCGATGTGTCTGTTTTTGTGCGAGAACCATACTGTTTTAATGATTACAGCTTGAAGTCTGGAGCTGTGATGCCTCCAGTTGGTTTTCTTTGTCAGCATTACTTTGGCTATTCAAGGTCTTTTATGGTTACATACAAATATTATAATTGTTTGTTCTAGGTTTGTGAAAAATGCTAATGGTATTTTGATAGATATGTCATTGAATGTGTAGATTGCTTTGGATAGCATAGAGATTTTAACAATATTTGTTCTTCCAACCCATGGGTATGAATTTTTTTTGCATTTTTTTGTGTCATCCTCAATTTATTTCATAAGTATCATATAGTTTTCAGAGTACAGATCCTCTTTGTATTTGGTTAGGTTTATTGTTAGCTATCTTATGGAATTTGGTGCAATTATTAATGGGATGGATTTCTTGATTTCCCTTACTGTTTCTTCATTGTTAGTGTGTAGAAATGCAACTGACTTCTGTGCATTGATTTTATATTCCGTGACTTTGCTGAATTCCTGTATGAGTTCTAGCAATTTTTGGGTGGAGTCTTTTGGGTTTTCCACAGAGTATCATGTCATCTCTAAAGAGTGAATGTTTGACTTCTTCTTTGCCAGTAAGGATGTCTTTTTTTTTTTCTTTTTGTTGTCTGATTGTTGAGGCAAGAACTTCCAGTACTATTTCGAACAACAGTGGTAATAGTGAACACCCCTGCCATATTCTGATCTTGTGGGAAAGATCTCAGTTTTTTCCCATTAAGGATGATATTTGCTGTGGGTCTTTCATATATGTTTCATGTTATTAAGGTATGTTACCTCTATCCCTACACAGCAGAGGGTTTTTATTAAGAAAGTGTGCTGTATTTTGTCAAATGTTTTTTTTTTTTTTTTCTATATCTATTGAGAGGATCATGTGTTTCTTGTCCATTCTTTTTTAATGTGGTGTATCACACTGATTGATTTGCACATGTTGATCCACCCTCACAACACAGGACTAAATTCCACTTGGTCATGGTGAATAATCCTTTTAATGTACTGCTGGATCCTATTAGCTATTATCTTGGTGAGAATCTTTGCATCCATGTTCATCAGGGATATTGCTCTGTAATTCTTTTTTTTGGTGGGGTCTTTGGTTTGGGGATAGAGGTAATGCTGGTCTCTTAGAATGAGTTTGGGTGTTTTCTTTCAATTTCTATTATTTTGGAACAGTTTCAGAAGAATAAGTATTCTTTAAATGCATGGTAGAATACACCTCGAAGCCATCCTGGACTGGACTCTTGTTTGCTGGGAGACGATTGAACACTGACTTAATTTCTTTATTGGCTATGAGTCTGTTCAGGTTTTCTCTGTCTTCCTGTTGCTGTTTTGGTAGTTTATATATTTCTAGGAATTTATTGATTTCTTCCAGATTCCTGATTTGGTGACATATAATTCTCATAATATTTTCTTTTAATTTCTTCAGTGTTGGTTGAGCTCTCTCCTCTTTCATTCATGACCTTATTTATTTGGGTCTTTTCTCTTTTCTTTTTGAAAACTCTGGCTAGGGTTTATCAATCTTATTAATTTCTTCAAGGAACCAGCTCCTAGTTTGTTGATCTGTTCTGCTTTTTAAAACTTTTTATATCATCAATTTTTGCTCTAAGCTTTATTATTTCCATTCTCCTGATAGATAGATAGATAGATAGATAGATAGATTGACTGACTTTTTTGCTATTCTCTTTCCAGCTCTTTCAGGTGTAAGGTTAGCTTGTGTATTTGAGACTTTCTTGTTTCTTGAGGAAGGTCAGTATTGCTATATACTCCCCTTTGCTAAGACTACCTTTTTCATCTCAAATCTTCTCAACTGTCGTGTTTTAATTTTCATTTTTTCCACATATTTTTACATTTTTTAAATTTTATTATTGTTTTTTAAAAATTTCTTTTCAGTGTACCATAATTCATAGATGTCTTTTATTTACTAGTTGAACCATGCATTCTTTATTAGGCTGTTCTTTAACCTACATGTATTTGTGGATCATTCAATTTTTTTTCTCGTGATTGACTTCAAATTTCATAGCATTATGGTCTGAAAATATGCATAGAATAATCTCAGTCTTTTTGTACTTATTGAGACCTGATTTGTGACCTAGTATGTGATCTATTCTGGAGAATGTTCTTTGTGCACTCAGAAAGAATGTGTATTCTGCTGTCTTAGGATTAAATGATCTGAATATATCTTTCAAGTTTATCTGTGCCAGTGTGTCATTCAAAACCCTTCTTTCCATGTTGATCTTCTGCTTAGATGATATGTCCATTGCTGTGAGTGGGGTGTTAATTCCCCCACTATTTTTGTATTATTATCAATGTGTTACTTAATTTTGTTATTAATTTGTTTATATATTTGGCTGCTCCCAAGTTAAGGGCATAGATATTTACAATTGTTAGATCTTCTTGTTGGATAAACCCTTTTATTATGATATAGTGTCTTTCATCTCTTATTACAGTCTTTGCTTTAAAACGCATTTTGTTTGATACAAGGATGACTACTCCAGCTTTCTTTTGCTGTCTACTAGCATGATAATTGGTTTTCCACCCCCTCACTTTCAATATGGAGGTCACGTTGTGTCTCAAATGAGTCTCTTATAAGCAGCATATTGCTGGATTTTTTTTTAATCCATTCCTATATCCTATGTCTTTTGATTGGAACATTGAGTCCATTTACATTGAGAGTAATTATTGAAAGATATGAATTTAAGGCTATTGTATTACCTGTACAATCACTATTCCTGTAGATTGTCTAAATTCCTTTCTAGTCTTTGTTACTTTTGGTCTTCCTCTGCTCAAAAAGGTCCCCTTAATATTTCTTGTAGGGCTGGTTTAGTGCTCACAAATGTCTTTAGCTTCCGATTATCCTGGAAATTCTTTATCTCTCCCTTTATTCAGAGTGACTGTCTTACTGGATAAAGTATTCCTGACTGCATATTTTTTCTCATGTAGCACATTGAATATATCATGCTAGTCCTTTGTGGTCTATCAGATGTCTGTGCAGAGGTCTGTTGCCAGCCTTATGTGTATACACTAATAGGTTAAGGACTTATTGTGCTGATCTGCATTCAGGAATTTCTCTTTATGTTTAAAATTTGCAAGCTTCACTATAATATGTTGAGGTATTGGCCTGGTTTTGTTGGTTTTGAGGGGGTTTCTCTGTGTCTCCTAGATTTAAATGCCTGTTTCCTTCCCCATATCATGGAAGTTCTCTGCTATAATTTGTTCAAATAAACTTCCTGCCCATTTATTTAACTCCTCATTAATTGGGATCACTATAATACAGATATTATCTCACTGTATGGAATTGCTGAGCTCTCTAAGTCTCCCCTCAGGATCTAATAGTTTTCTTTCACTTTTTTTTTCCAGGTTCATTATTTTCCATCACTGATGTGCTATTCTGATTCTTTCATCCTTAATTTTATGGTTTCCACTTGGGACTACATCTTGATACTAGTATTTTTAATTTTGGCCTATCCAGATTATAACACTTTTTTTTAAAAAAAAAATCCCTATACTAAAGGATTCTTTAGTGTCTTCAGTGTCTTTTTCTTTTTTCTTTTTTTTTAATTTCTACTTTTTTTTTCAGTGTTCCAAGTTTCATTGTTTATGTGCCACACCCAGTGCTCCATCCAATACATGCTCTCCTCTTTAATACCCGCCACCAGGCTTGCCCACTCCTCCACTCCCTCACCTCCAAAACCTTCCGTTTGTATTTCATAGTCCACAGTCTGTCATGCTTCATCTCCCACATGGATATATCACACCTCACTTTTCCTTTCTTTCTCCTAATATCCTCCATGTTATTCTTTATGCTCCACAAGTAAGTGAAACCATATAAATATTGATTCTCTCTGCTTGATTTATTTCACCCAGCATAATCTCCTCCAGTCTCGTCCATGCTGACAGAAAAGTTGGGTATACATCCTTTCAGATACGGGTATAATATTCCATTGTATATGTGGACAATATTTTTCTATTGTGGCCATTGCTGCTCTGAACACTGAGGTACAGATAGCCTTTCTTTCCACTACATCTGTATCGTTGGGGTAAATACCCAGTAGTACAATTGCAGGGTCATAGGGTAGCTCTATTTTTAATTTTTGATTTCCAAAGTGGCTCCACCAACTTGCATTCCCACCAACAGTGTAAGAGGGTTCCCCTTTCTCCACATCCTCTTTAACACCTGGTGTTTACTGTCTAGTTAATTTTTCCCATTATATTAATTTTTCCCATTTGAATCCCATTAATTTTTCCCATTTGAATCTCCCTGATGACTAGTGATGATGAACATTTTTTCATGTGTCTGTTAGCCATTTGTATGTCTTCATTGGTGAAGTGTCTGTTCATGTCATCTGCCCATTTTGTGACGTGATTATCTGTTTTGTGGGTGTTGAATTTGAGGAGTTCTTTATAGATCTTGGATATCACCCCTTTGTCTGAACTGTCATTTGCAAATATCTTCTCCCATTCTGTAGGTTTCCTCTTTGTTTTGTTGACTGTTTCCTTTGCTGTGCAGAAACTTTTGATCTTGATGAAGCCCCAAAAGTTCATTTTTTATTTTGTTTCCATTGCCTTTGGAGACATGTCTTGAAAGAAGTTGCTGTGGCCAGTGTTGAAGAAGTTACTGCCTAGGTTCTCCTGTAGGATTTTGATGGATTCCTGCCTCACCTTGAGGTCTTTCATCCATTTTGAGTTTACCTTTGTGTATGGTGTAAAAGAATGGTCAAGTTTCATTCTTCTATATATAGCTGTCCAATTTTCCCTGCACCTTCTATTGAAGAAATGTTTGTTTTCCACTGGATATTTTCTCCTGCTCTGTCAAAAATTATTTGACCATAGAGTTGTGGGTGCATATCTGAGCTCTCTACTCTGTTCCACTGGTCCATGTGTCTGTTTTTGTAGCAGTACCATGCTGCCTTGGTGATCACAGCTTTGTAGTAAAGCTTGAAATCAGGCAACGTGATGCCCCCAGTTTTGTTCTTCTTTTTCAACATTTCCTTAGCAATTCAGGGTCTCTTCTAGTTCCATACAAATTTTAAGATTGTTTGCTCCAGCTCCTTGAAAAACACTGGTGGAATTTTGTATCAGGATGGCATTGAAAGTATAGATTGTTCTAGGCAGTATAGACTTTTTAACAATGTTTATTCTTCTGATCCATGAGCATGGATTGTTTTTCCATCTTTTTGTGTCTTTTTCAATTTCTTTCATGAGTGTTCTATAGTTCCTCGAGTATAGATCCTTTACCTCTTTGGTTAGGTTTATTCCCAGGTATCTCATGGTTCTTGGTGCTATAGTGAACGGAATCAATTCTCTCATTTCACTTTCTATATTTTCATTGTCAGTGTATAAGAAAGCAACTGATTCTGTACATTGATTTTGTATCCTGCCACATTACTGAATTGCTGTATGAGTTATAGTAGTTTTGGGGGTGGAGTCTTTTGGGTTTTCCATAATATATCATGTCATCTGTGAAGAGAGAGAGTTTGTTTTCTTCTTTGCCAATTTGAATATGTTTTATTTCTTTTTGTTTTCTGATGGCTGTTGCTAGGACTTCTAGTACTATTTGAACAACAGTGGTGAGTGTAGGCATCCTTGTGTTCCTGATCTCAATGGGAAGGCTGTCAGCTTTTCTCCTTTGAGAATGATATTCGCTGTGGGTTTTTCATAGATGGATTTTGTGTAGTTGTGGAACGTTCTCTCTATCCTTATACTCTGAAGACTTTTAATCAGGAATGGTTGCTCTATTTTGTCAATGCTTTTTCTGCATTAACTGAGAGGACCATGTGGTTCTTCTCTCTTCTCTTATTGATTTGTTCAATCACATTGATTGATTTTTGAAAGCTGAACCACCCTTACATACCAAGGATAAATCCCACCTTGTCATGGTAGATAATATTTTTAATGTACTGTTGGATCCTATTAGCTAGGATCTTGCTGAGAATCTTATCATCCATATTCATCAGGGATATTGGTCTGAAATTCTCCTTTTTGATGGGGTCATTGCCTGTTTTGGGGATCAAGGTAATGCTGGCTTCATACAAAGAGTCTGGAAGTTCTCCTTCTGTTTCTATTTTTTGAAAGAGTTTTGGGACAATATGTATTATTTCTTCTTTGAATGTTTGGTAGAATTCCCCAGAGGATCTGTAAGGTCATGGACTCTTGTTTTCTGGGAGATTTTTGATCACTGCTTGAATCTCATTACTAGATATTCATCTATTAAGGTTGTCAATTTCTTCCAGTTTCAGTCTTGGAAGTTTATAGGTTTCTAGGAAGGCATCCATTTCTTCCAGGTTGTTTAACTTACTGGCATATAGCTGTGGATAATAATTTCTGATGATTGTTTCTATTTCCTTGGTGTTTGTCATGATCTCTCCTCTTTCATTTGTAATTTTATCAATTTGGATCCTCTCTTTTTCCTTTTGCATTAGTTTGGCCAGTGGTTTTTCGATCTTATTAATTTGTTCTAAGAACCATCTTCTAGTTTCGTTGATGTGTTGTACTGTATCTCTAGTTTCTAACTCATCAATCTCTGTTCTAATCTTGATTATTTCCCTTCTTGTACATGGGGTTGGCTCAATTTGTTGTTGATTTTACAGTTCCTTAAGGTGTAAAGAGAGCTGTTGTATTCAGGATTTTTCAATTTTTTTGAAGGAGGCTTGGATGGCTATGTATTTCCCCTTTAGGACCGCCTTTGCTGTACCCCATAGTTTTTTCACCGATGTGTCTTCATTCTCATTGGTTTCTATGAATAGTTTAAGTTCTTTGATTTCCTGGTTGTTCCAAACATTCTTGAGCAGGATGGTGTTTAGCTTCCAATTTTTGAATTCCTTCCAAACTTTTTCTTGTGGTTGAATTCCAGTTTCAAAGCATTGTGGTCTGAGAATGTGCAGGGAATAATCTCAGTCTTTTTCTATCAGTTGAGCCCTGATTTGTGACCCAGTATGTGATCTATTCTGGAAAAAATTCCATGTGTGCTTGAGAGGAATGAGTATTCTCTTGTTTTAGGGTGGAATGCTCTGTGTTTATCTATGAGGTCCATCTGCTCCAATGTGTCATTCAATGCTCTTGTTTCTTTATTGATTTTCTGTTTATATGGTCTGTCTATTGCTGAGAGTGTCATGTTAAGATTCCCTACAATTAATGTATTCATATCAATATGACTCTTTATTTTGTTAAATAGTTGGCTTATATAAATTGGCTGTTCCCATGTTGGGGGTATAAATATTTTCAGTTGTTAGATCTTCTTGTTATATAGACCCTTTCAGCATGATGCAGCATCCTTCTGTATCTCTTACAACAGTCTTTAGCTTAAAATCTAATTCATATTTTATGAGAATCACTACCCCAGCTTTATTTGAGATCTGTTAGCATGAAAGATGCTTCTCCATCCCTTCACTTTCAGTCTGGATGTATCTTTAGGTTCAATGTGTGTTCTTGAAGACAGCATACAGATGGGCCCTGTCGTTTTATCCAGTCTGCAACCCTGTGCCATTTTATGGGATAATTGAGGACATTCACATTGAGAGTGATTTTTGAAGGATAAGTTTTTATTGATATCATGTTGCCTGAGAAGACCTTGTTTTTATAGATTGTATGTAAATTTCTGTTCTATGTTACTCTCGGGTTCTTTCTTCTTTTATAGAACCCCCCTTAATATTTCTTGTAGTGATGGCTTGGTGGTTACATACTTTTTTAAATGTTGCCAGTCTTGAAATCTCTTTATTTCTCCATCCATTCTGAATGTCATCCTTGCTGGATAAAGTATTTTTGGGTGCGTTTTCTTCTCATTTAGTGCCCTGAATATGTCTTGCCTGTCCTTTATGGCTTGCCAGGTTTCTGTGGACAGGTCTGACTTTATTCTGATGATCCTTCCTCTGTATGTAAGGAATTTCTTCCCTCTACCTGCCCTTAAGCCCTCCTCTCTGAATTAATGATTGCGGATTTCACAATTAACTGTCTGGATGTCTTTGTAGACTCATTGATCTTGGGTGTGGGGTCCTCTCTGTCTCTAGGACATGAACACTTGTCCCATTCTCCAGATTAGGGGAATTTTCAACCAGAATTCGTTCAACTATATCTTCTAGTCTTTTCTCTTTCTCCACCCCTTCAGGGATCCCAATAATTCTAATGTTGGCACATTCATGGCATCATTTATTTCCATGATTCTGTTTTCGTGGCTTCTAAGCTGTTTGTTCCAGGCCTCCTCCTGATCCTTTTTCTCTTACAGTTTTTCCTCTAGATCACTAATTCTATCTTCTGCCTCAGTTACCCTAGCTGTTAGAGTATTTATATTAGATTGGATCTCATTGGTAGCATTTTTCACTTCTGCCAGGTTGGCTTTCCCTTCCACCCTTAGAGATTCTATGCTGTCACGAATGGTTTCTCCAACCTAGCCATTGCCTGGATAATTGTTATCCTGAATTCTCTTTCTGATATACTCTTTATGTCCATATCCAATAGTTCTGTGGAAGAGAGCACAGTCTCCGAATTTTTCCTCTGTTGGGTGTTCCTCCTCCTAGTCATTTTGGTGAGAGTTGGTTGAGGGGATGTATAGCTGAATATACCAACCATGATCCAATCAAGGTGCACCTTGGAAAATTTCAGAGCAATCAAAAGTCAGCACCAAAAGAAAGAAAAAAAGGAAAAAAAAAGAGATAGAAAAGGAGAAAAAAAAAACCGGAAAAACCCCTGCCCAAATGAGCCCCAAATATAAGATTTATAAGGTACAAAAACAAAAACGAACAAACAAAAACACTGACAAAATTAAAAGGCAAGAAGTAGAAAAAAAGGAAAGAAAAAAAAAAGAAAAACAGGCAAAATCAATCCCAAGGATAAGATTTATACAGCACAAAAACAAATACATAGGAGCACTGATGGAAGAATAAGATGGAAGGTGGTTATAAACCCTTGATGTGGGTGAGGAAGGTTATTTCGTTTCTTCCTGGGTGTATCTTTGATATTTTTGTTAAAAGACTCAACTTTCCAGAGGTGTAAGGAAATTAAAACTGGTATATATATAGGGGTAATATTGAATAGGGAAAAAGGATTACTTTGAAGCTTATATCTATATGTATATTAAAAAAATTAAACACAGTTATATGTATGAAAAAAGTTCAAGTTTAAAAGTTATTATGGAATATGTTGTATTAAACATCTAGTTGGTAATGGTAAGTAGGTTAAAAAATAAAAGAACAAGAATCATGAGAACAAATTAAAAAAAATAAAGAAAAGTAGTGTCTATGAAATATACAGGTATTGGGGCAATATCAGGGGTTTAATTATATATATATATTCCCCTAATGTTGTGGTTTTCCAGTTTTATGGGGACCCTATGGTTATTGTCCTCTTTTTCTTTTGGCTTGTCTTCTGAGCTTGGGACCTACTGGCTTGTTTTTCAGTCAGTCTTGCTTGGGGTGAGGTGCCCTGTACCCTATCAAGGGGCTAGGGTCTGTGGCAACTGGGTTTTCAGGCTTTTTGTTCTCTGGAGGTTTTTTTCTTTGACGTCTTTTTTGGCTTTTCAGAAGTTTAGTGAAAAGAAAACTGTCATCACCCAGTCCTCCACCTCAGAGAGAAACCTCAGTCAACTCCCCTCTGGATGGTCCAGAACACACAGAATCCCTCTCTGCAAACTCCGCTGAACACTGTAACCTCCCACAGGCAGTGTGCACTCCCAGCCACAGTCTCAGTGGTCATCTGAGGCCCCTGCTTGTCTATGCACCCCCATGTCACTAAAACTGTGAGCAATATTGGTTCTGATGAGCCCAAACCCGGTGGCTGCTATTGCCAGGATTGCTGTCTGGAGACCACGCCCATGCCAGATGCCTTCAGACTCCATGGCTTTGGTGCAGGTTGTGGAATGCTGGAGGTCCAGGGACCTCTGGCAGGAGCCTGCCCCAGGCTCTGTCAGGTACAGGCAGGGGTGCATGGAGCCCCAGTGGTGGTACAAACAGCAGAAGGCCATAGGCAAAGGTACCACCAACTGGATCCCCCACTGAGCTCTCTCTGACATGGGCGGGCAGCAGCTGTGACTGCCTTTGGACTGTGGGCTTAGTTGCATGTCTTAAGCAGCCCGATTCCAGAAACTGCCCCTTAGGATTCTTTGTTCTTCTTGTGTGCTTTTAACCAGACTCCAACTTAATGCTGGTCCCCAACCACAGAACACTTTTTTATTGGGGTATTACTTTGTAATGGGTCGCTTCTGGTGCCCCCACCCTCTGTTTATCCTCCGATATCAGTCTGAGCATTCCTAGCTTTACTTCTCCATGGATGATCTCTTGCTCTGGTAGAGATCCAGAAGTGTATAATCTTATATCTCAGACTGATTTCATTTGTGTTCAGACTATTGTGGTAGATTTTTAGCTCAATTCAGGGGACTGGTTGAAACATGGTCTCCTAGTTCTCTGCCATCCTGCCCCCTCTCCTCCTTTTTTTTTTTTTAATAGATTTTATTTATTTATTTGACAGACAGAAAGTGAGCACTAGTAGGGGGAGCAGCAGACAGAGTGAGAAGTAGAAGCAGGCTTCCCATTGAGTGGGGAGCCAGATGCAGGGCTCACTCCCAAGACCCTGAGATCATGACCTGAGCCAAAGGTAGATGCCCAGTGTCTGAGCCACCCAGGTGCCTCTCCAATGCCTTTTTAAAGCCCAGCTGTATCTTTATAATTGTTGTTTTAAATTCTAGTTTAGACATTTTACTTCTATCTGTATTGATTAAATCCCTGGCAGTGAGTACTACCTCTGGTTCTTTCTTTTAGGGTGAACTTCTCCATTTTGCCATCTTGTCCAGAAAAATAAAAGAAGGAAGAGAAAAAAGCAACAATGACAGCAGAAAGGAAATAATAAAATAAATAAAATAAAATAAAACTAGATTCTGGGTGTGTTCTTGTATGCTTGTTAAAAGAAACTAGATCCCAAAATAAGAATTTCTTTATTGCTATATAAATAGTTTAACTATATATATAAATATATATATAAATATTATGTGTTTATATATAATATTTATCATATAATTTAAATATTTGATATATTTTTATATATACACTTCCATATATAATAAAATAAAATGAAAGGAAACAATAAATAAATAAATATGTGTGTATACATATATATATATAAATTAAAATTAAAAAGGAATAAAAAATAATTGAAAAGGGAATGAGTGACCCTGGTGTTGGTTATTAAGGAGGGCACATATTGCATGGAGCACTTGGTGTTATATGTAAACAATGAATCTTGGAACATTACATCAAAAACTAATTATGTGCTGTACGGTGACTAACATAACATAATAAAAAATTTTAAAAATGAAACAAGAGTTTATGGGAAAATAATTGAAAAAATAAGAAAATAACTGAAAAATAATGCTAAATGTCTAAAGAATAAAAATACATGGAATGTTATATACTGTTTCCCCCCAAAACTGAAGCTTTGTAGCCCTCTGTGATCAGTAAACATGGTGGAAGTGAGTTGTTTCTGCTGGTCTTCTCACGGGGGTGGGGGGCTGTTGCAGTGATTCTCAGGTGAACTTGCCCTAGTGCAGCTGCACCTTCCATGCCAGAGGCAGGACTCAGTGTCAGCAGCTCTGGATTCTACGTTGTGGTGCTGTTTTGCTTCCTGAAGGTTTTTAGCACCAATGGCAGGATGAATATGGAAATGCCCCAGTCTCTAGCCCAGGAACTGAAAATTCATTTCCCCCCACTCTTCAGTGAGACCTCACAACAAAGGAATCAATCACTCTTGTCTCCTCTGTTTCTGTCAGAATTCTGTGTTCCCCTGGCCTGTGACTGATAATTTTTATATCAGGCACACAACTGAGTTTCAGAACTGCAAATTTTACAGATTCCTGTGGACCCATGCTCTTTCTCCTGGGGAAAGAGTGATGGTTCTTGCCACATGTCTGCTTTTTGCTGGACCCCTACCAAAAAAGCAGTGACATGACCATGCAGCAGTTCACAGTTTATGTCACCATAGAGCAGAAAGCTTGCACCTAGAATCTCTGTTTTCAGCCAACTTCCCCACTCCTATGCTAGGATCTCTGCTGCATTCAGGCACCACCCATTCTTCTTGTGACCCCTGGGATCCTGAGACCACACGGTCACACCTGGGATTATGTGCACTTTACCACATGAGTACTTTTAAGCCAGGGGCATGCCCCACTGTAGTAGAGTTTTAAAAGTTCTGATTTTGCATTACTCTACTTATAACAATTTGCAATAGCCTCCTTAAGCAGGCTTCCTCCTGTCCACTAGATCCTTAGTTATATCACAATGTATTCATGTTTCCACACCTCCTACCATCCCCAGATGCCCTATTGAGCAGGGAGCCTGGGGCAGGACTCAGTCCCATGACCTGAGCCAAAGGCAGACACTTAACTGACTGAGCCCCCCAGAAACCCCTATAAATTTTATTTTTACAATAAGGATTAAAGATGATAAGGAAGTCATGAAAATAAAATTCTAATTTTTCCTACATCAAAAAAATGTACAGAAATTGGAGATTTATTTATGTATGCATGATGTATTTATATATTTATTCATAAATTTTATTTGAGAGAAAGAGCACAGCAAGGGGAGGGACAGAGGGAGCAGGAGACACAGACTTCCTGCTGACAAGAAGCCCTATGCAGGGCTCAACCCCAGAACTATGAGGTCATGACCTCAGCCAAAGGCAGACACTTAACCAGCTGAGCCATGCAGGTGCCCCAGAAATTAGTTTTAAAGATAGGAATTGATCAAAATATTGTCATAGCTCAAAAGCAATTTAACATTTCTGGTTTCTCCTTTCTATTTTTTTTTAATGGTAATGTATTCTTAGAAAAGCTCCTGAGCTATTTGTCATGGTCCCATGTACTCTTCACCTAATGACCAAGGTGAAATAAAGAGGGAGATGGGAAAGAAAGAGAAAGTCAGGATATATATTGTGGGTGTGACCATGGCATGTTAATGGACCTAAAATTTTTTTAAGCTTACTTGTAAAAAGATGGTATGGTTTAGTAGTTAATAACATGAGCTCTGGTATCAGCCAATGCTGGGTTTGATTCTCTGCACTGGGACAATGAACAAGATTATTTAAAACTCTTTCTGGCACACAGTAGTATTCAGTGAAGTGTAACATTTTCTAAAGTCTGTTTCTTACCTTCACTATTTATGGCACACTAAATATCCACCAAAATCAAGCCAAAGGTATTTGTAGATATAAACTAAATGCCAAGGAGCCATTGCAAAAGAGTTTCCAGGAAGAAGCAGTAAGTCAAATATAACACAAAATTGGGGAGAGGAGCAGAATAAAGAAAACTGGGTGAAATATACTGCAGTTGACTTCAAATGGGAGGATTGAGACAGAGAGAGAGACAGGAAGTGCTCAGGCAATAAAAATCAATGACCAGCACAAGGATCTCCTAATTCGCTTTTATATGGCTTTGATCTTCTAGGTCCTTATGCATGACCAGGCTTCCTGTTGTTATTAGAATCACTAGAATGCCTTCAGTTAAGTCTCTTAAGATATTCTTCTCCTTCTTAACAACCTTAAATGGAAATTACAACAATATCTCACAAGAAAGCTAGTTCCCATCAGGTATCTAGCACGTGGTGGTTTGAAGAGTTGAAAAAGTTTTAGATAAAGCTAAATTTTTGAGCTTTGCTCTTCACTAGAATTCCCTCAGATCATCAAAGCCACGTCAGACTAGCATTCAAGTTAACAAGCTGTAAGTATAGCAGTCTCTTTGACTTTGCTAAAACTCAAAATATCATTGGTGTGGATCAGCACTCCTTGTAATCAATTGCTTTTTTTGCTTTGGCCCTTTATTTGCTCTGAATCAGTTCTGCTGACCAAGGTCTCTTGATACTGCCCTGCAGGTTGTGCACTTTACAACTCCAGGGAACACCATTCAGATAGACATTAATGTGAATATCGACTCCCTGGACTTGTACAATATGCCTGGCATTACTGCTTATATTTAGAGTCTACCTTTGGGATTGAGAATACCGTTGCAAGTTGAAATTTGACCTTTAATTTCTTATTCGTATTTTTTAAATTATATCTGTATCTAGAGTTAGATCTTAACACCAATTATTAGTTTCAAATGATAAGGTAAAGCAAGACTGGTGGATAGCATTTTACTTTAATTTCCTCTTTAGACAGTAATTAGATACTTTTTAAAAATATATATTGACTTGACAGTTGAAAGGTGAGCACAGTAGGGAGGATGTTGACATACAGTGGTTTTTGCATATGCACTATCTTGGTGGAACATTTTCAGCATATTTGGGTTTGTTTTTAGTTTGTTCTCAGAAACTGTTTGATAAGCGTATGATTTGAATTGGACTGGCTTAAAGAGAATACTTGTTTGAAGCATGTCTCTCTGTGGAAATGTCTTTTAAGAATCTCCCTTCCAGGGGTGCCTTGGTGACTCAGTGGGTTAAGCCTCTGCCTTCGGCTCAGGTCATGATCTCAGGGTCCTGGGATCAAGTCCCACGTTGGGCTCTCTGCTCAGCAGGGAGCCTCTTTCTCCCTCTGCCTGCCTCTCTGCCTACTTGTGATCTCTCTCTCTCTCTCTGTCAAATAAATAAATAAATAAATAAATAAATAAATATCTCCCTTCCATAGATCCATATAGCTGCATTACAGAAGTCCTTAAAGAAGGACATACATGTCAATTCTGACATAAAGGCATGAAAAGACATGGAGTCAGACAGAGATTGGCACACTAAGCAAGAACAAGGAAACAGGCTGGGACTCTGAACAAAATGTGATTATTGTGGCATAATTAATCCAATTAATTCCCTCAGCAAAATCTCATTGAACACATGATATGCAGAGGTACTATGGAAGAGGGAGATGAATGATTAGTACATGAAAGTTTCAATCTTGGGATACCTGGTTAAGTGTCTGCTCTCAGCTCAGGTCATGATCCCAGGGTCCTGGGATGGAGTCTTCATCAGGATCCTTGCTCAGTGGGGAGCCTGATTCTCCCTCTGTCTGCCCCTTCCCCTGCTTGTGTTCTCTCTCTCTCTCTCTCTCTGACAAATAAATAAATAACATCTTTTTAAAAATAAAGTTTCAATCAGAGTCAGTGTCATATTGTTGTTAAGCACACCAACTCTAGAGTCAGGTTACTCAATTTTAAACCCACCTCTACCTATGTATAACATTGGAAACTTTTCTTAAACTATCTATGTTTCAGTTTTCTTGACTATAAAGTGGAAATCACAAAAGTAATTGTCTCACAAGGTTGTTGTGAGGGATAGGTGGCATAATCCATGTAAAGTACTAAGCTCAATGCCTGGTTTGTAGCTCTCAATAAAGACAGCTACTTTTATTATTATTATTATTACTATTATTATAGCATTAACAATAATTAGGAAGCAACATAGTAGAGAAATTAAGAGCATGGGCGCTGGAGCCAGAATGGTTTTGAATTCTAGATCTACCATTTACCACTATGTGATACTGGAAAAGTAAAATACCTTTTTGTATTTCAGTTTCCATCTTATCTAGTCATCACAAGAACTAGATGGATTGATGCATTGAAAGTGCTTTATAGAATGTTTTGCCCATGGAATACCCTTGCTAATTGTTAGCTATTATTATTACAGGTTATATGGATGTGTCCTTCCATGGTGGATTAAATTTCCTCCAAAAAATATGTCCATGACTTCCCCCCCCCAATACTTGTGCAGGTGACCTTATTTGGAAATAGGGTCCTTGCAGATGTAATTAAGATAAGAATTTAAAAATAAGAACAACCTGTATTTGTAGTGGGCCATAAATCCGATGACTAGTGCTCTTATAAGAGAAAGAAGAAGATTTGTGATTCAAAGACACAAGAGAGAATTCCACATGAAGAAAGAGGTAAGGATTGCAGTTATACTACCACAAGCCAAGGAAACCCAGGAACTAGCAAAAGCTGGAAAAGGCAAGGAAATATTATGTCTTGGAGCCCTTAGAGGAGCTACAATACTACTGACACCCTGATTTCTGACTTCTGGCCTCTGTAAGTGTGAGAAAAAAAAATCTGCTGCTTAAAGCCACCAAGTTTGTGGAAATTTGTTGTGACCGCTCCAGGAAAATAATAGACCTCCTAATATTTTAATTTCCCACTCTTAGCACATGAAAAAAAAGAAAACATTCAACCTCATTAGCCATCAGGGAAATAGAAATCAAAACCACAATGAGATACTAACTTACACCAATTAGAATGGCAAAAATTAACAAAACAGGAAACACAAAATGTTGGCGAGGATATGGAGAAAGGGAAAGAATCTTGTACTGTTGGTGGAAATGCAAATTGGTACAGCCACTCTTGAAAACAGTATGGAGGTTCCTCAAGGTGTTAAAAATAGAGCTACCCTTGGTATTTATCCCAAAGATACAGATGTAGTGAAAAGAAGGGGGATATGCACCCCAATGTTTGTAGCAGCAATTTCCACAATAGCCAAACTATGGAAGAAGCTGAGATGCCCTTCATCAGATAAATAGATAAAGAAGATTTGGTTCATATACACAATGGAATATTACTCGGCCATTAGAAAGGATTAATACTTATCATTTGTATCAACATGGATGGGAATGGATAGGATTATCTAGGTGAAATATGTCAAGCAGAGAAAGACAATTATTATATAGTTTCACTTATATAGAGAACATAAAGAATATGGAGGACCACAGAGGAAAGGAAGGAAAACCAAAGGGGGAGAAGTCAGAGAGGGAGACAAACCTGAGAGACTATGGAGGACCACAGTGGAAAGGAAGGAAAACCAAAGGGGGAGAAGTCAGAGAGGGAGACAAACCTGAGAGACTATGTACTCCAGGAAACAATCTGAGGGTTTCAGAAGGGAGGGTGGTGGGGAGATTGGGTTGCCAGGTGATGGGTATTAATAGGTAGCATGCATTATGATGAACACTGGGTGTTATATGTAACTAATGAATCACTGAACATTACATCAAAAACTAATGATACAGTGGCTAACTGAGCATAATAAAAAATAAATTAGAAAAGTAACATTTCCTTCTATTTTGAGAAATCTACCTCTAAATAGTAGAAAAAACAAACATTTTAATAGCATTTTGCAGTTTTCAAGACTACTTTTTAAATACATTTTATATACCTCCTGTTATGGATATTTGGAAGATTGTTTTGTTTTATGCAAATGTGTCTAAGGATTTTGATTCACCTATTCACAAATATTTAATGTATTTAAGAAACAGGTCCAAAGTCCTCAGAAAATGGCAAAGCAAGAGGACCCTAAACTCACCTCATCCCATGGGCACAACTAGATAAAACTCATATAAGCAAATAACCCAGAAAATAGCCCAAAGACTGGCAGAACAAATTTTACAACTCAATGTACAGAAGAGGCCACATAGAAGAGGGTAGGAAGGGCAGACACTGGAGAGATAATCCCTATGGTTTTGGCTGCCAGAAGGAGGCTGCCAGAGGTAAGGAATCACAGGCATGGAGATGGGTGAGAAACAGACTATCACACCAGGTAGGCTGCATGGGAAAGAAGAATCCCCATAGCATTTTTCATTGAAGATCAGAAGTGCTGAATATTATAAGTTCTTACAAACAACAGGACTTAAAGCCCAGAATTTTAAAAATCAGTGAGCTCAGCTCTCAGAAAGCTCGGGGCAATAGGAAGCTGAGTCCCTACCCTTTGAGAGACAGCACAATAAACAGCCCACAGAGATATAGTTTAGAAGCAGCAGTTCAAAAAACACCTGGGACATATGGGAGGGAGAATTAGTTGCTAATCTAAGGGTTCTCTGAGGGACTTTTCCAAGAACAGAGGAGCTGACAGGTGCCATTTCTATCATACTAAACTTGCTATACCATACCCTGTCCCCTCCAACTGAACCTGCCTCAGTCACAGTGCTGTGGGTTCCTTCTCCCAGAAGACAGGATCAAATCTTGGCAAAATGTATCTCCCAACCTCATATGGAGGACACACACATTATCAAAACTGTACCCTTCCAACTCTCACGTGATTCCTGATGCAGCCCAGCCAGCCTCAGACCCCACAGTGGCTATGCATCCCCTATGGGAGAAGGCCTGTTCTCAAAGCTTGTGGCAACACACTCCTACCCATTAAGGCTTTGCAGAGAAGACCAGGATGAAACAGTCTTGGTGACAGCTGTATGTCCCCTGTAAAAGAGGACTGGTGCCACCTTATTAAAAGTGCATTCCCCATTCACTGCTTTCAAGAGCAAGAAACATAGATGACTTACCTATGATACAGAAAGAAACACACAGAGTTAGGCAAAATGAAGAGACAGAGTAATATGTCTCAAATGAAAGGACAAGAATATACCACAACAAAGGACCTAGGAAAAACAAAAATATGTAATATGTCTGATAAAGAATTTAAAGTAATCATCATAAACATACTCACTGGACTTGAGAAAACAGCAGAGAACACGAGTGAGACTCTTAACACAGAAATAATAAAGAAAAAATCAGAGATGAAGAACACAGTAATTGAAATTATAAATACACTTGATGGAATAAATAGAAGGGTAGAGGAAGCAAAGATACAAATTAATGTTCTGGAATACAGTTAATGGAAAGTAATAAAGCTGAACAAGTAAGAAGAAAAAGAATTATGCAAAATGAGAATAGACTTAGGGAATTCAGTGACTTCATCAAGCATAATCACATTTACATTATAGGAATGCCAGAAGAAGATAAGAAAGAAAAGGCGGAAGAAAATTTATTTGAAGAAATAATAGCAGAAAACTTCTCTAATCTGGGGAGAAAACAGATCTAGTAGGCACAGAGTGCCCCAAAAATCAATGAAAGGAGGTCCATACCCAGATATATAGTAATTAAAATGGCAAAAAGGAATGATGAAAAATTTTAAAAACAGCAAGAGAAAAGAAGACAGTTTCACACAAAAGAAACACCATAATGTTTTCAGATTTTTTAGCACAAAAGAAGGCAGTGAAATGATACATTCAAAGTGCTGAAAGGGAAAAACCTGCAGCCAAAAATATTATATCCAGCAAGGTTATCATTCAGAATAGAAGAAGAGATAAATTTTCTCAGACAAATAAAAGCTCAAGAAGGTCATGACTACTAAACCAGCTGTAAAAGAAATGTTAAAGGAAACTCTTTGGGTGGAAGAGAAAGACCATAAGAGTATGAAAAGTAAAACAAAAAACAAACAAGCAAACAAAAAACAACCCAAAAAACTCACAACAAAGCAGTAAAAATAGGTATATCTGTACAAATCAGTCAAGGGACTCACAGAATAAAATGATGCAAAATATGACACCTTATACCTAAAACATGGGAAGGAGAAGAGTAAAGAATGGGTTCAAACTTAAGCAACCATCAACTTCATACAGACTGCTATATGCAGAAGGTGTTACATACAAACCTAATGTTAACCACAAATCAAAAACCAAAAATAGATATGCAAAGAATAAAAGAAAGGAATCCAGTGATACCACTAAAGAAAGCCTAAAAAGTCATGAAAGAGAACAAGAGAAAAAGGGATCAGAGAAAAACAACAAAATAAGGAATAAAATAGAAATAAATACACATTTATCAATAATAAATATAAATGTAAATGGACAAAATGCTCCTATCAAAATATGTAGGTTGACAGAGCAGATCAAAACACAACACCCAGTTAATGTTTCCTATAGGAGACTCATTTCAGATATAAAAACATGCAGACTGAAAACTAGAAGATAGATAACCATGTATCATGTGAAAGGATGTTAAAAGAAAACCGGGATGGTAAAACTTAAATCAGAAAAAATAGAATTTAAAACAAAGAATGTAACAAGAGACAAAGAAGGATGCTATATAATATAATAATAAAGGGGGGCAATCCAATAAGAAGATATAACAATTGTAAATATTTATTTATCCATTAATGGAACCCTCAAATACATAAAACAGTTAACAAACATGAAGTAACTAATTGATAACAATGCAATAACAGCAGGGGATTCTAACACTCCATTTACATCAATGGACAGATCATCCAAAGAGAAAATCATCAAGGAAACAATGGCTTTGAATGATACCCTAAACCAGATGGATTTAAGAGATATAATCAAAACATTCCTTCCTAAAACAAAAGAATACACATTCTTCTCAAGTTCTTATGGAACATTCTCCAGAATACATCATGGATTAGGCCACGAAACAATTCTCAACAAATTCAAAAAAATCAAAGTTATACCATGCATCTTTTTTCTTTTTTAATATTTTATTTATTTATTTGACAGGCAGAGATCACTAGTAGGCAGAGAGGCAGGCGAGGGGTGGGGGGATGGTGGAAATAGGCTCTCCACTGAGCAGAGAGTCTGATGCGGGGCTTGATCCCAGGACCCTGGGATCATGACCTGAGCCAAAGGCAGAGGCTTTAACCCACTGAGCCACTCAGGTGCCCCCCATGCATCTTTTCTACCCACAATATTATGAAACTAGAAATCAACCACAAGCAAAAATATAGAAAGAGCACAAATACAGGGAGATTAAATAACACAGTACCAAACAATGAGTGGGTAACCCAAGAAATCAAAGGAGAAATAAAAAATTACATGGAAAGAAATTAAAATGAAAATACAACAGTTCAAACATTTGGGATATAGCAAAAGCAGTTCTAACAGGAAAGTTCATAGCAATACAGGCTTACCTGAAGGAACAAGGACAATTTCAAATAAAAATCCTAACTTCATACTTAAAAGAGCCGAAACCACCAGAAGGAAAAATAATAATAAAGATTAGAGCAGAAATAAATGATATACAGAAACTAAGACAAACAAACAAAACATATCAATGAAACCAGGAGCTAGTTCTTTGAAAAGATCAGCACAATTGATAAACCTCTAGCTAGTCTCATAAAGAGCGAGAGAGAGGACTTGAATAAGCAATATCACAAATGAAAGAGGAGAATTAACAACTAATACTGTAGAAATACAAATTGTATGAGAATATTATGAAAAATCATATGCAAAAAAATTGGACAACCCAGAAGGAATGGATAAATTCCTAGAAACATGTAACCTACCAAAATTGAAACAGGAAGAATTACAAAATTTGAAGAGGCTGATTGTCAGCAATGAAATTTTATCAGGCATCAAAAAACTCCCAAAAAACAGAAGTCCAGGACCAGATGCCTTCACAGGCAAACTATAACAAGCATTTTAAAAAGAGTTAATACCTATAGTTCTCAAAATTTTCCAAAAAAATAAAAGGGAAAGGAAAAACTTCCAAATTCATTCTACAAGAACACTATTACCCTGGTAGGAAAACCAGACAAAGACACCATAAAAAAAAAAAAAGAACCAAAGGTCAATGTCTCTGATAAACATAGATGCAAAAATTCTCAACAAAACACTAGCAAACTGAATCCAACAATATATTAAAAGAATCATGCACCACTACCAAGTAGGGTTTTTTCCCCAGGATGCAAGGGACTACACATCCTAGCCACAGATATTAGAAAGCAAAATAATAAATAAAAAATAAATAAGTAAAAAAATGCCTCTGAATCAGTAAGGAAGAAATAATATTTTCATTATTTATGCATGGCATGATACTATATATAGAAAAATCCTAAAGACGCCACCAAAAAACTACCAGAACTGATAAATCAATTCAGTAAAGTCACAAAATACAAAATCAATGTACAAAAATCTGTTGAATTTCTATACACCAATAATGAAGCATCTACAAGAAAGATTAAAATATTTCAATTTACAATTGCACTAAAACAATTAAATATCCAGAAATAACCAAACAAGTGAAAGACCTGTACTCTGGACATGAGAAACTATTAACTGTACTGGAATAAACATTTAAAACTTAATAAAAATGTTAATTTAACAAACATTTATTGATGACCAATAATGTCCAAGACATTATACTGGAAGCAGTGGTACATTTCTTATCATAAAGGAGTTTACAGTCTATTAGTTTAACTACTATGCATGAGATTTTAGGAGTCAGACAGACACAGATGTTAAGGACTTGGGAAAGGTTTATCTGAGAATTTTCCCAGTTTCATGATATCCTATGGATCTTTTTAAGAAAGGCATATCACTGTGTTCCCTTGACAGAAATACTGGGTGTTTCCCTGACATCTGTGTTTTCTGTTTTGTTTTGTTTTGTTTTACATTGTAACACCAGTTAGTGGACTGAGGCTTGGGAATCACTGGTTTCTCCAACTCCACTCCTTATTTATAATATTCCTGTTAAGTGTGCTCTTGCCTATATTTCAAAATTGCTAGTGACAGAATCTCATCCTTTGTGAGAAAACTGGGTTCCCTTTTAACACAAAATATTTTTTTTTAAAAGTTGTTCCACATACTGATCTGCAATGTAGTTCCTCTTAATTTCTATTCACTGGTCACAGTTCATCATTATAGAAAAACAATGCATAATCGAAATAATGGTCCTTTAGAACTTATAATCTATTCCTTTTCTGATTTGGCTATGCATACCTAGCTTCTCCTACCGTTAATTATTTTGCATTTATTTCAGACCTTCTTGTTCTTGGTCTATGTCTGCTGATTAAGCTCTAATTTGCCTATTATCCCTTTTAAAACTTGAGTTCCATAATTGATTGTGACACTTTGACCAGTGAAAATTCCAGTATGGCTGTACTTGGACACTAGATTTATATTAATACAAACAATTTGTAGCAGATTATTTGTTTTGTTTCGTTTTGTAGGAGTCACATCACCCTGTTAGATCACAATGAACTTAAAGTCAAAGCTTCCAGGCCTTTTTTTTTTTTAAACAAATGCTGTTTATAAACCAAGACCACACTCATTCATTATTTCTCATATGATATTTAAACACTAAGAGAAGGACTACAAATTTATTTCTATTATGTTTAATTTTATTCACATTTTGTCTAGTTCCCAATCTGTAGTAGTAAACTTTTGGTATTGTAATTCAGTCTTTCAATATATTTCCTTGTTTTTTATACTCCTTAAACCTGAAATATTGATAACAGTTTCCTAAATTAGATAAGGAGAAGTATCATATGAGACTAAGAGAAGGAGTGAAATATAGTTAAATTGTGCATCTGGATATGACATTGATATTTATTATCTCCATTGCCTTTGAGAATTTATTTAACTGTATAATCTCAGGTTCTTTATCTGTAAATGAGGACAATAATAAATGTACTTTATGGTGTTATTATGTGTATGACATGTAATAATGTTTGTAGAAGAGACCCCGAATCGCTAAGGAAATGTTGAAAAACAAAAATAAAACTAGTGGCATCTCATTACCTGATTTCAAGCTTTACTACAAAGCTGTGATCACCAAGACAGCATGGTACTGGCATAAAATCAGACACATAGACCAGTGGAACAGAGTGGAGAGCCCATATATGGACCCTCAACTCGATGGTCAAATAATCTTCGACAAAGCAGGAAAAAATATACAGTGGAAAAAAGACAGTCTCTTCAATAAATGGTGCTGGGAAAATTGGACAGCTATATGTAGAAGAATGAAACTCGACCATTCTCTTACACCGTACACAAAGATAAACTCAAAATGGATAAAGGACCTCCATGTGAGACAGGAATCCATCAGAATCCTAGAGGAGAACATAGGCAGTAACCTCTTTGATATCAGCCACAGCAACTTCTTTCAAGATGTGTCTCCAAAGGCAAAGGAAACAAAAGCAAAAATGAACTTTTGGGACTTCATCAAGATCAAAAGCTTCTGCACAGCAAAGGAAACTGTCAACAAAACAAAGAGGCAACCTACGGAATGGGAGAAGATATTTGCAAATGACAGTACAGACAAAAGGTTGATATCCAGGATCTATAAAGAACTTCTCAAACTCAACACACAGAAAACAGATAATCATATCAAAAAATGGGCAGAAGATATGAACAGACACTTCTCCAGTGAAGACATACAAATGGCTATCAGACACATGAAAAAAAAATGTTTATAAATAATTTAACATGATACCTGAAAAAATCATTCATTAATTCAGACATTCTTCTAAACCTAAGAGATGTTCTACTATTAAACAGGGCAGATAAAGACATTTCATAGAAAGCTTATAACAGTCAAGTGACATCATGAGTGTCAGTGTCATTAGTGCCTTGAGAGCATGAAGGAGAGGAGTGGAAGATGTGGTCAGAGAGATAGACAGGGACTAAATCATTCAGGGCATTTTATGCTATGGTAAGATTTTGGATTTTATTTTAAGTGAAATTGGAAGACAGTAGAAGGTTTATATTTTTGTTTAAAGATCACTGTGATTGGGGCACCTTAAGTATCTGCCTTCAGGTCAGGTCAGGATCCCATGGTCCTGAGATCAAGCCCCACATCAGGCTCAGTGGGGAGCCTGCTTCTTTCTCCCTCTGCCTGCCCCTCCACCTGCTTATGCTTTCTTTCTGTGTCAAGTAAGTAAATAAATAAAATCTTTAAAAAAAAATCACTGTGATTGTTGTGTGCAGAATGATGTAGATATAGCAAGAGTGGAAGTAGAAAGGCCAGTTAGGATGGAACTTCAGCAAAAAGTCAGAAGGTGATTGCTAGTGGTAGCAATGTAAATTAAGGGAGTTTGTAGATTTAGATTATGTTTTGGAATTAGGTTTGACTGAATTCACTAATGGATTGGTATCAGAGAACTTAAAAAAAACATGAATGAATGGTTCTTTTCAAGTGTTCAATTAATTTAGGGTAGATTATTATCTATATCTTCATGCCAATAACCAAAATATATGATATATGACACTGGAGACTTTTTAAACATATCAATAACCATCCTTAATCAACAGTCATTAAGATGAAGCATTTTATTCTCCTTTGAGGGGCTTTAATTATTACAAACTAGTGCAGTTCCCTAGTAACACTCTCTGGTATCATAGAGCACTGTGAGCCTTCTAGACCAGAGTTTGTAAATGCAGATCTGAGGACCAATGTGGGTCCAATATAAGGTTATCAGCAGTCTATGGTAATAAGAGTTTTTTTTAATTAATAAGGAATTTATATATAGAGATAATTAAATTCTTACATCTTGAATATAGGTTGACACATTCTATTCTAAGAACTTTATATGTTAATTCCTATATTCCTCATAACAAAGATATTGCCTTCTCTTAGAAATGGAGAACCCGAAGGAATTGACAGGTTAGGTAACTTACCCAATACACACAAAATACATAATGTGGTTCTAACTTTGCTATGTGTCCTTTATTATAGCAGTTTACTTATTATGTGTTTAAGTGTTTTGTACTATATTTTTAAATGTACTTTACTTTTGGAAATGGTTATAGTAGTACATGATAAATATATGCTAACATTCTAAAGGTATTCGAAATCCAAAAATCTGAAAACAACTCCTTTAGAAATGTATTCCAGTCTAGAACCTCCCTGAGATTTGAGGCTGAGGTCTTAAGTGCTACTTAGCATTAAGAAGCTTTAAAATTTTGATTTGCAAATGTCTTCTCCCATTCAGTAGGCTTCCTTTTCATTTTGTTGACATTTTTCTTCATTATGCAGAAGCTTTTTAGTTTAATGTGTTACCATTTGTCTATTTTTTCTTCCTTTGCTTGTGGGTTTGGAGTCAGATCCAAAACAAAACAAAACAAAAAATAAAAAACAAAAACAAAGACAAAAAATACATTGCAAAGACTGATATCAAAGACTTTATCATCTGTTTTCTTCTAGAAATTTTATAGTTTCAGGTCTTACATTCAAGTCGTTAATCCATTTTGTGCATGTTGTAAGATAGTAGTCCAGTTTCATTCTTTTGCTTGTAGCTGCCCAGTTTTCCCAACATCATTTATTGAAGAAACTGTCCTTTCCATATTGTATGTTATTGTCTTCTTTATTGTTAAATATTTGACCATATATACATGGGCTCTTTTCTGGGCTCTCTATTCTGTTGTATTGATCTATGTGCCTGTTTTTATGCCAGTATCATACTGAGTTGATTATTATAGCTTTGTAGTATAATTTGAAAATCCAGGAATGTGACACATCCTAATATGGTCTTCAATTTTTTCAATATTATTTTGGTTATTCAGGGTTTTTTTGTAGTTCCATATAATTTTTATAATTGTTTGCTTTAGTTTTATGAAAATAATTCCATTGGTATTGTGATAGAAATTGTAGTGAATCTGTAGATCAATTTGTGTAGTATGCACATTTTAATATTAATTCTTCCAGTCAAAGAGCATAGAATATCTTTCCATTTGTTTATGTCTTCTTTAATTTTTTTTATCACTGTCTTATATTATTCAGTGACAAGTCTTTCAACATCTTGGTTAAATTTAATCCTAGGTATTTTATTCTTTTTTATGTGATTATAAATTGGATTGTTTTCATAATTTCTGATAGTTCTTTATTAGTGTATAAAAGCACAACAAACTTTAATAAATTAATTTTGCATCCTACAACTGATAGAATTCAATTTAAAAAAGTAAATTGATTTCTTAGCTCTAACAGCTTTTGGGGGGTAGTTTTTAGGGTTTTCTGTATTTAGTGTCATGTCAACTGCAAATAGTGACAGTTTTACCACTTCCTTTCCAATTTGAGTGCATTTAATCTCTTTCTTGCCTAATTATAGTGGTTAATGCTTCCAAAATATATAAAGAACTCATAAAACTCAATAACATGAAAAAAATGTAAAAATGAACATTTTTTTCATTTAAAATAATAATAAAGTGGCATTTTTTTTTCTTAAGAAGACATACAGATGGCCAGCAGGCATAAGAAAAGACGCTCAACATCATTAATCATGAGAAAATGCAAATCAAAACATTCTAACAGTGAGCTATCACTTTACACCTATCAGAATGGCTATTATCAGAAGGACATGAAATAACAAGTGCGGTGAGGATATGCAGAAAAGGAAGTCCTAGTGCACTGTTGGTAGGAATGTAAATTGGTGCAGCCTCCATGAAAAATGGTATGGAGGTTTCTCAGAAAATTAAAAATAGAAATACAGTATGATCCAGCAGTTTTACTACTGGGTATCTATCTGAAGAAAATGAAAACACTAATTCAAAAAGATATATTCACTGAATTATTATTTATAATAGCCAAGATATAGAAGCAACCTAAGCATCCACTGATGGATAATAAGTACAAACACACACACACAAATACTACTAAGCCATAAAAACACAAGATTTTGCAAGTTAACCACTTATGACATGGATGAATCTTGAGAGTATTATGCAAATTCAGATAAGTCAGGCAGAGAAAGACAAATACTGCATATTCCATTTATATGTGGAATATAAAAAAAAACAAAACAAACAAAAATAACAAAACAAAATTTAGATTCATAAAGTAAATAAATTGGTGACTTCCAGAAGGGAGGGGGTTGGAGAGGCAAAATAGGTTAATGGAATCAAGAAGTACAAACTTTCAGTTATAAAATAGGTTAAGTCACAGGGATATAATGTACAGCATAAGAGATACAGTCAATATTCCTAAGGTGATAGATGATAACTAAATTTATTATGTTTACAAATTCACAACATATGCAAATGTCAAATCACTATGTTGCATACCTGAAACAACTTTATACATTAATAAAAAACCTTTTAAAACACACAGCTGCTTCTTTGAATTTTCTCATGGTTTACTCATGGAATTAGAGACATATCAGTATTCTTTTCTGAATGACACATTTCCATGTAAATTTCTATTTCAATTTGTGTTTCAATTACAAGTGAACTGACACGTAATTTTGAGTTTAGTTTTATCATCTGTAACTTGACCAATTGCCACAGTGGTCAGTCCAAAGATTTGGAGAGTTAGTGAGCATGGAAAGGGCCTTTCCCAATTACCACAGCACTGGATTAGCAACAGCAACTGAATGAAGTGTTCTTATGCAATCTTCTGGTTGGCAGCATGGTTAATGATGAAGCTTTAGAATGTAAGTTTGGTCCAGAGCTGATGGCCAAGAAAGAATTCATTTTATTTATTTTTTATTATTTTTTTGTTTCTTTTCAGTGTTCCAGAATTCATTGTTTATGCACCACACCCAGTGCTCCATGCAATACATACCCTCCACAATACCCACAACCAGACTCACCCAACCTCCCAACCCCCTCCCCTCCAAAACCCTCAGTTAGTTCCTCAGAGTCCACAGTCTCTCATGGTTCATCTCCCCCTCCGATTTCCCCCAATTCCTTTCTCCTCTCTATCTTCCCATGTCCTCCGTGTTATTCCTTATGCTCCCCAAATAAGCAAAACCACATGATAATTGACTTTCTCTGCTTGATTTATTTCACTCAGCATAATCTCTTCCAGTCCCATCCATGTTGATTTTTTTTTTTTAAGATTTCATTTATTTATTTGACAGACAGAGATCACAAGCAGGGAGAGAGGCAGGCAGAGAGAGAGGAGGAAGCAGGCTCCCGCTGAGCAGAGAGCCCAACGCGGGACTCGATCCCAGGACCCTGAGATCATGACCCGAGCCGAAGGCAGTGGCCTAACCCACTGAGCCACCCAGGCGCCCCCCATGTTTATTTCTGATGGAGGTATAGTACTCCATAGTATATATGGACCACATCTTCTTTATCCATTCATCCATTGAAGGGAATCTTGGTTTGTTCCACAGTTTGGCGACTGTGGCCTTTGCTGCTCTGAACATTGGAGTACAGATGGCTCTTCTTTTCACTACATCTGTATCTTTGGGATAAATACCCTGTAGTGCAATTGCAGGGTCATAGGGAAGCTCTATTTTTAGTTTCTTAAGGAATCTCCACACTGTTTTCCAAAGTGGCTGCACCAACTTGCATTCTGACCAACAATGTAACTGGGTTCCCCTTTCTCCACATCCTCTCCAACACACGTTGTTTAGTCTCTTTCTAATTTTGGTCATTCTAACTGGTGTAAGGTGGTATCTCAATGTGGTTTTAACTTGAATCTCCCTGATGGCTAGTGAGGATGAACACTTTATCATGTGTCTGATAGCCATTTGTATGTCTTCAATGGAGAAGTGTCTGTTCATATCTTCTCCCCCTTTTTTTTTGATATGATTATCTGTTTTGTGTGTGTTGACTTTGAGAAGTTCTTTATAGATCCTGGATATCAACCTTTTGTCTGTACTGTCATTTGCAAATATCTTCTCCCATTCCATGGGTTGCCTCTTTGTTTTGTTGACTGTTTCCTTTGCTGTGCAGAAGCTTTTGATCTTGATGAAATCCCAAAAGTTCATTTTCACTTTTGTTTCCTTTGCCTTTGGAGACATATCTTGAAAGAAGTTGCTGTGGCTGATGTTGAAGAGGTTACTGCCTATGTTTTCCTCTAGGATTCTGATGGATTCCTGCCTCACGTTGAGGTCTTTTATCCATTTCAAGTTTATCTTTGTGTACGGTGTAAGAGAATGGTCAAGTTTCATTCTTCTACATATAGCTGTCCAATTTTCCCAGCACCATTTATTGAAGAGACTGTCTTTTTTCCACTGTATATTTTTCCTGCTTTGTTGAAGATTAGTTGACCATAAACTTGTGGGTCCATATCTGGGCTCTCTACTCTGTTCCACTGGTCTATGTGTCTGTTCCTGTGCCAGTACCTTGCCATCTTGGTGATCACAGCTTTGTAGTAAAGCTTGAACTCAGGCAACGTGATGCCCCCAGTTTTGTTTTCCTTTTTCAACATTTCCTTAGCAATTCGGGGTCTCTTCTGATTCCACACAAATTTTAGGATTGTTTGCTCCAGGTCTTTGAAAAATGCCGGTGGAATTTTGATCAGATTGGCATTGAAAGTATATATTGCCCTAGGCAGTTTGAACATTTTAACAATGTTTATTCTTTTGATCTATGAGCATCAAATGGTCTTCCACCTTTTTGTGTCTTCTTCAATTTCTTTCATGAATGTTCTGTAGTTCCTACAGTACAGATCCTTTACCTCTTTGGTTAGGTTTATTTCCAGGTATCTTACAGTTCTGGGTGCTATAGTAAATGGAATTGGTTCTCTAATTTCCCTTTCTGTGTTTTCATTGTTAGTGTATAAGAAAGCAACTGATTTCTGTTTATTGATTTTGTATCCTGTCACATTACTGAAACACCGTTTTGTAGCAGAGGTGTCTTAAGATGTCTCTGGTGCAAAAAGGTGATTTATTAAAGCATGAGACAGGACCCAAGGGCAGGAAGAGATGCTGTCCTGGGGATATGAGAGGTGGAAGGTTAGGTAGGATGGGGTTGAGGAGTTAAGAAAAAGGAGATTTCAATAGAACTTTCATATGCTAAAGGGGATCTACAGGATACAGGAGGCATTGAGGCCTTGCCATTGTCAAGGTCATTTTTCCCTCTAGCAAGGTATTAACACTAAGGTAGGTGGGAGATTCCTAAGAAAGTCACATATGTACCACCCAGGAGTGGGGGTGGGGGAAACTTGATTTTGCTTTGTCCTCAGCCAGTCTTCTCTTCCCTCACCAGTTATGATTACAATATTTCCCTACCTGCAACCCTGCAAACATAGTAGGGCTGTAGAGATATCTGGTTTTCTTTTAATCATGAAGTCTTCCTTAGTATAAGATATGGTTTATGAAGTTTGGTGCATTCTAGGCAACTACCTTATTTCAATGCACGGTAGAATGTAGGGTATGATGGGATGGAAGTGTGCATCTGACTTTTATATTATGGTCATATATTGCTATTTTTCCTTCTTAATGGAGTAGCTGCTGCTGTATTACCACAGGATAGTAGCTATTATTTATACAGCAATTTCCATCTTCAGCATGCATTACAAATACTAACTGACTGATTCTCAGGAGAGAAGTGTTACATAATGCCTGGAGCAAATATGCAACCCTTGTATTTTCTAGTGAATTAGGCAGGTTCATGAAATACAATTAATTGATCATCAGTATTAGTTGTAGCTATATAAACAAAATGATCCCCTAGTACTTGAGTTAACAAATGATGATTACAGGTTCAGATTACTGCATTACCAGAGCCCTGAAAGGGAGACATTTGCAAATCAATCTTCTGCTTCCTGGTCTCAGAGGATTTCTTTTAATAATGATTGACATTTCTTCACAACCTCTAAATGGGCGCAGCTGGCATGGTGCAAGATTCTCAAGCATGGTGGATTGTTTTACTTTACTCCATCTGTCAATGCTTCCTGTGAGGACATATTTTACTATGGAAATATTTTTGATAAAACCTGCAGTGAAGTTTTGCTCTTACCCTTACATCATGTCCAGTTCTCACCATCCATCCCCTGTCTCACTGTCCACCTTCCACTTCCATCACACCGTCTCAGCCCAAACACACACACACACACACACACACACACACACACACACACACCAAGAGTTTCAGGATCTGAAAGAACTAAAGTGCCATATGCTATGGTGAGTGCTGTGAATTGTGTAAGACCAATGAATCACAGACCTGTACCCCTGAAACAAACAATACATTATATGTTAATAATAAAAATTTAAAAAGAAATAAAGTGACAAGTAGAATAGTCTTTCACCTTATCCTGAATATCTTCATGGGTATTTTCTAAGTGCCCCATTATTATAGAGAACAATTCCTAATTTTTGCAGTGTCTCTTTCACTTTATTGCTCTGAGGTAGGAAGGAGCTATTGTTCTGGAATTTAACAGAAGGAAAAAAAAGTTCAAAGTGAGAATAAATTTCAAATACATCATTACATAAAATCTAAATTCACCCAACTGCTTTGTTGAAGCTGACGATAAGCCAAAAAATTATTTAGATTATTGTACTTGAAACATTCCATCTGACTCAGTTTTCTGATTAGCAAATATTTCATTTCTTAGTAATGTGTCATACTATATGGGAGAAGAATCCTAAAAGTAACTTCTTTTTGAACTTAAATCTCTTTATCTCTAAGAAAATTCCATAGTTTAAGTAACTTAATTCAGAATATAGTATGTAATATTCAGTTGTATGTATGGTAATGCCACCCAAAATGTGCTTTTATTTTTTATTATTGTTTCCCATTTATAAATCCTTCCTTTTTTCTTGAAAGCAATAAGAATAAATTTACAGAAATTTTTAAAAATGATGCTAAATATCATCTTTCATAATATAAAATAAAACAAAATAAGAACAAAACTTTCTGAATTATAGATATTATTTTTGCATATAAACAATATGATAGTTAATTAAAAACAGAATTTATAAGAATTTCATATAATATACTAAATTAGCCTTTCCTATAGAAGAATGGATAAGAGTATAAAACCAATAGAGCAATAACTTAATAGGAGCTAGAGAAAAAGAAATAACAATATTCAACACTCCACAAAACAAGCCCTATTATTTTTCATTTGACAATACTTTCAAGACTTACTCTCTAAATCGTCTTTGATTTAGCAATAATTTCAAAATTCGTCGTTTCAGATTTGTCATCCAGATGTGGACAACTACTTTGTTAGTAGACTTGGCTTTCAGGTCACAATTTTGATTAAAGCACATTATCTCGTATGTAACTTTTTGGGTGAGAGAGCAATGCTGATATAATAAAGATAAAACAGTTGGATAAGCTGCAAACACAGAAAGAAATGTTGGAACCCTGATGAAGGGAAGTTTGTCTGAAATTCTTTCATTTCCTTTCATCACAAATACAAACCAACTGATACTATATCATGTGGTGTTTCCAAATATTATTTATAAGCCAATTATCTGATCAGTTTTCTTTACATCTACAGAGAGATATCCTAGAGAAAGCAAGCCTGGGGACAACAATAGAATAATTGTGGTGCCCAACAAACTAGAATTTTTATATCCAAATTCATAGAGATTGAATTCTGCAGATTTCAGAAAGACTTCAAGAGAAATGACACTACTGTGTGAGAGCTCATTACATGCGTTTACAATTGGACTATATAAATAGTTCTAGGAAAGACAAAGGCATCTTTTTTTTTTTGTCTATGAACTAATCTTGCTTCAATTTGGTGATTTTGTAGCTATATAAAAACAACAAGTGCAGCAGTGCCTCTGTGCATGTGCTATCATTTTATAATATGTACTTTGCTTATGCATGCATCTGAGTAATATTGTTGCTTAAGAAGAGTGGGAGTTTGCAGACTGGGGCTTTGCAAGCAAATTTAAGTACTTGTATGGGATAAGATGCCATTTATTAATTTAATCTAATCTTAAGCAGTCATTCAAAACTTCACTAATGTGGAACCCACTCATTCAGAGTTTCTAATTCCAGCACATAATACATTCAGATGATTCAATTAGATACACTGTTTTGCAATGAATCTTGGAATGCTATATCAAAAACTAATGAGGTACTGTATGATTACTAACCTAACATAATAAAATAAAAATAAAAAATAATAATAATAATAAATGTTAAAAATATTTTTTTGGTCTATTTGCCTAAAAAGGTTGTGTCAAAGGTGAAAATTTGCTGATGTATTACAGCAGAAGCTCTACTTGACTAATTTTGTGTTTATTTTCCTTTATATTTTTCAAAGCATTAGGTTTATATAGCTTTATGTAAAGTCCATGTAATATGGATTTATAACCAATTTCACTAACTGCAAGTATTTATTGACTATGTTTGGTGATTCCATAACTGTTAGGTTCTAACAAAATGCAAAAAGAAGCACAGTACTGATAAGACAAATGTAAAAACACATAAGACAATCAGAAACCAATGAAGTGGTACATTTTGTGGTACAGAGCTACTACTTTTAGAAAGCAAAAAAGATGCAAAGAAGAATGAAGTAAATATTGGACTGGATATTCTCAAATCTTTTCATGAAGGTACTGGGGCATAAAGTCAACCTTCAAGAGTAAGTTTGGCTTAGATAAGCAGAAGTGAGCAGGGAAAACATTCAGGTTAATGGAAATCATATAACAAAGTACATGGAAGGTAAAATACATACCAGGAAAGAGTAGGTAATAATTTGTTACAGAAGAATCAGATCATTGGGGGTCGAGAAATCATGTCAGAAATTTTGTACTTGAATTAGAAGGCAAAAGGAGATTACTATAGGATTTTTCTTTTTACTATGAAGTATGCCATTCATGAAAAGAGAGTATATACAATGCATTGTGTGGTTTCAAAAATATATTAAAAAAATAAAGAAAAAAAATCTAAGAGACAGACTCTTAAATACTGAGAACAAATTGACGATTGCCATAGGGGAGTAAGGTATTGAGGTTGGCCAACAGACACATGAAAAAAATGCTCCACATCACTTGGCATCAGGGAAGTACAAATCAAAACCACAATAAGATACTACCTCACATTTGTCAGAATGGCTAAAATGAACACTCAGGAAACAAGTGTTGGTGAGGATGCAGAGAAAGGAGAACACTCTTACATTGTTGGTGGGAATGCAGACTGGTGTAGCCACTCTGGAAAACAGTATGAAGTTCCCCCAAAAAGTTAAAACTGGAACTACCCCATGACCAAGCAATTGTACTAATAATTATTTATCCAAAGGGTAACATAGTGATTTGAAGGGACACATGCACCTCAGTGTTTATAGCAGCAATGTTCACAACAGCCAAAATATGAAAAGAGCCAAGATGTCCATCAACAGATGAATGGACAAAGAGTGGTATATGTATACAATGGAATATTACTCAGCCATCAAAAAGAAATGAATCTTGCCATTTGCAACAACATGGATGGAACTAAAGCGTATTATGCTAAGTAGAATAAGTCCATCAGAGAAAGACAAATACCATATGATTTCACTCGTATGTGGAACTCAAGAAACAAAACAGGTAAACATAGTGGAAGGAAAGGAAAAATAAAATAAGATGAAAATTGACAAGGAGGAAAACCACAAAAGACAATGAAATCTAGGAAACTAACTGAGGGTAGTTGGAGGGGAGCGGGTTAGGAAGATAGGGTAACTGGATGATGGGTATTAAAAAAGGCATTTGATATAATGAGCACTGGGTGTTATTTGCAACTGATGAATCATTAAATTCTACCTCTGATACTATTAAAAAAAAACCCTCAATTTTCCTGCACTCAATTGAAGAAACAAGAATATCAGTATTTTAGTATCCCCTTATATTTACTTACAATCACATAATATGTCCTCCACTGCAGAGGTAACTACAATCTTAAGTTTTATATTATATACTGATTCTGCTGGTTTTCTCTAATATTTTAATACATATGGATGCAATTTTAAACACTATATTGTTCACTTTTGCTTGGCTTTGGAATTTATATGAATATTATGATGCTATATATATCTTTCTGTCTTTTTTCTTTTCCTCAAAATTATATTTTAGAGATTCATGAATACTGATGTCTGTATCTGTGGTTCATTAAAATTTAATACTGGCATATAGCAGTCTGTTGTGTCAGTATTAGAGTATTAAGAGTATTTCTTTTTCCTGTCAACTTCTTATGGACTATTAGGTTTTATTCAGGTTTTGCTGTCATGAACATTGCTGTTATAAGCTTTCTTGTATGAGCTTTCTTTGGTAGTACATCTTGAGAGAAAAGCTTAGGAGAATTGTTGGGTCATAAAATATTCATATGTTTAGTTTTTCTAGATAATGTCAAACTTTTATTCATCAGAAATTTATTCTTCCCTTAGCAGAGTATGGCTTCATGTTCTTTGAAGCATCTTCATATTCTTGTCAACACTTGATATTGCCAGATTATTTAATTTTTTGCAATTTGGTGAATATAAATTTTATTTAGTCATTAATTATAGGACACTGATTATTAATGAGGTTAAGGAAATTTTATATATTAATAGGCTAATTATGTTCTATTCTCTCTGAAATGTTTAGTTGTATTTTCTTTGTATTTTTCAAGTAGGTTATATGTTATGTAATATATAAATTATAGGTAATCCAAATATTTTCACAGATTATTACTTGTGTTTTAACTCTAATGTGTCTTAGATGAACAAGTTTGTTTTTGTTTTAACTAATTGAACTTATCAATATTCTCCTTTATAGTTACACATTCTAAGTAAGAAGTCCTTTTTTATCCCAAGGTTGTAAAATAGTCTCCTAATTTCATTCAGCATGATGCTTTCTGAAAAGGAAATGGGCAACTCCAAGTAACAGTGAGTTTAGAGTCACTAGAGATATATAAGGATAGGAATATTAAGGAAGAGATTCATGGACTAGGTAAATAGTTGGATTAGATTACCCCTAAAACATTTGTCTACCCCAAGAGGTTTTGATGTGGAAATATAGGTGAAAATAAATTCTGAAGCAATTTTGAATTTAAAGAACACTCCCCCCCTGGGACAACTGGGTGACTCAGTTAAGTGGCCAACTCTTGGTTTTTGCCAAGGTCATGATCTCAGAGTCCTGGGATTGAGCCCCAATTTAGGCTCCATGCTTAGTCAGGAGTCTGCTTGAGGATTCTCTCTTCTTTTCCCTTTGTCCCTATCCCTGCTCATGCTCTCACTCTTTTCCTCTCTTAAATAAGCAAATGAATCTTTAAAAAAGGACATTCTCTCCATATATGCTGAACTTTTATATTATCAGATCCTTTACATACCTTACCATGGTCTCAAAAGTTATCTTTTATCAAGAAGAAAAGTATGATGGATAATTTTATGTGTCAACTTGACTTGACCAAATTATGCCCCATTATTTGGTTACACATTCTGAGTATGTCTGCAAGGGTGTTTCTGGGTGAGATTAACATTTAAATCACAAGACTGAATAAAGCATTTTCCTTCCTCAATGTGAGTAAGCCTCATCTAACCAACTGAAGTCCTAGAGGAATAAAGAGGCAGAATCAAGGAGAATTTGCTCTATCTGCTTAATAGTTTTTGAGATGAGACATTGATCTTCTCCTGACTTTAAACTTAGACTGGAACTTACACTATTGGCTTTCTTGGTTTTTAGCCCTTTGGATTCAGATGGGAACTAAACCCTCAGCTCTCCTGGATCTCCAGATTGTTGACTATACATGATAGTACATCTCAGCATGTATAATCACATGAGCCAATTCTTTATGATAAATCTCCTTACATTAATATATAGTTATATATAAATATTTTATATATTTATGAATAAGAGATTGATAAGTTCAATTATATGAAAACAAAAACAAACTTGTTTATCTAAGACACAGAGTTAAAACACAATTAATAATATGAAAATGTTTGAATATATGTATATGTACATGTATATCTATATCTATATATTCTATTCTGTTTTCCTAGAGAACTCTAATGCAGAAATTCTATAAATACCTTGGAGTTGTAGATGCTGTTATCAGGTAGAATGGGGAATCCTATATACTGGTGTTGCAATATCTATACCATTCAGGGATACTGTGTAGAAGGAACAGAAAACTTAGATTTTTTTTTTGTTGTTGTTCTTTTTTTTTTTTATTTCTTTTCAGCGTAACAGAGTTCATAGTTTTACACCACACCCAGTGCTCCATGCAATGCGTGCCCTCCACAATACCCACCACCTGACTCCCCCAACCTCCCACCCCCCGCCCCTTCAAAACCCTCAGGTTGTTTTTCAGAGTCCATAGTCTCTCATGGTTCATCTCCCCCCCAATTTCCCTCAACTCC
>PISX010007951.1:0-22877 GCA_004024625.1 Mellivora capensis | reverse complement strand
TAAACCATATGATAATTGACTGTCTCTGCTTGACTTATTTCACTCAGCATAATCTCTTCCAGTCCCGTCCATGTTGCTACAAAAGTCTGGTAGATTTTAATCCTGGTTTTACTATTCACTTTCTTTATTAACTTTCCTATATTTCTTTTTTTATTCATAAAATAAGGATAGTAATACTGTCATTGGTTTTATGTAGATAAAATAGCTTAGCATAATGTCTAGTAAATTATAGGTCTCAGAAAGAAGTGGTTGAATCATTTTTCTCCCATCACCTATGTGACCCATCCTCTCACCCATTTCCCCTCTGGTAACCACCAGTTCTCTATATTTAAGAGTCTGGGTTTTTTTTTTTCTTTGTTTGTTTGTTTCTGTTTTTTCCTTATTTGTCTCTTTGTTTGTCGGTTACTTTTTTTCTCAAATTTCACATACAAGTGAAATGTTATGGTATTTGTCTTGCTCTGACTGGTTTATTTCACTTATCATTATATTCCCTAGATCCATCCATGCTCTTTCATATGGAAATATTTCATTCTTTTTTGTGGCTAAGTGATATTCTAATATATATACACACACACACACACACACACACACACACACACACACCACTTGTCGTTATCTATTCATCTTTTGATGGCCACTTGTTTTGCTTCCATAACTTGACTATTGTAAATAATGCTGCAATAAATAGGGGGGTGCATGTATTTTCTCAAATTAGTGTAAGTACACAGAAATGAAATTACTGGATCACATGGTAATTCTGTTTTCAATTTTTGGAAGGACTTCCATATTGTTTTCTATAGTGGTTGTCCAGTTTGCATTTCTTCCAACAAAGCACAAGCATTCCTTTTACTCCACATTCTCACCAATACTTGTCTCTTGTGTTTTTTATCTTAGCCATTCTGACATGCATGAGGTGGTATCTCATGTGGTTTGATTTGCATTTCTCTGATAATTAGTGATATTGAGCATCTTTTCATATGTCTGTTGGCTACCTGTATGCTTTCTTTGGAGAGATGACTGTTTATGTCCCCTGCACATTTTAAAATTTATTTATTTATTTATTTATTTTTTATTTATTTATTTTTGATGTTGAGTGATGTAAGTTCTTTATATTCATTTTTTCCAAAAGGAACATTTTTTACTTGATGTATACTTCAGAATTCTTGGTTCTAAAAGATATATACAAAACATTCTGGGACACCGGGTGTCTCATTGGGTTAAGCCTCTGCCTTTGGCTCAGATCATGATCTCAGGGTCCTGGGATTGAGCCCTGAATTGGGCTCTCTGCTCAGCAGGGAGCCTGCTTCCCCCCTCTCTCCCTGCCGGCCTCTCTGCCTACTTGTGATCTCTCTCTCTGTGTCAAATAAATAAATTAAAAACAAACAAACCAAAAACATTTCATCCAAGAAAAATAGAATACATATTTTCCTCATGTACACACAGAAGAATCCTCTGGTTAAATCACATGAAAAGAGACATAACAAATATTACAAATTTAAGATGACTGAAATCATACCAAGCATATTTTCCAACCACAGTGGTACTAAAGCAAAGATTAATAGTAAAATGAGGTGGAAAACCAACAATGTAAATATTAAATATTTAATATGTAAATATTAAGCAACTCACTACTGTACAAGCAATGGGACAAATACAAAATCAAATGGCAAATTCAGTATGTCTCAAAATACAAGAAAAAGAAAACACAATATTCTAAAACCTATAGGATGTGACAAAAGCAGATGTTAGAGTGAAATTTATGCTATAAATGTTTGTATTAGGAAGCAAAGTTCAATCGAACAGCTTAATATTACACCACAAGGAACTAGAAAATGAAGAAGAAACTTAGCTTAAATTTAATAAAAGAGGAAAATAAGACATAAAAATTAGAAATAAATAAAATGGAGACCAGAATAAATGACAACATAACATTGAAGGTAATGACCGTTTAAAAAAAAATGGCAGTGTTAAAAAACAACATTAACTAAGAAAGAAGAGAGAAGACTCAATAAGCAAAACAAGAAAGAGAAAACAATACAGCAAATAATCACAGAAATACAAAACATGATGACATTGCTATAAACAAATATATACTTACAAATTAGATAACTTAGTGGAAAAAGACAGATAATTCTTAGAAATGCACAAGTTATCAACATTGAATCATGTAACTTGAATTCAAGAAGTAAGAAATCTTCTTAGAGCAATAACAAGAATGAAAGCTGAGTTAGAAATAAAAAAATCTCCCAGCACAGAAAAGCCCAAGACCATATGGTTGCATTGGTAAATTCTACAAAACACTTAAAAAAATAATGATAATATTTGTCAAACTCTTACAAACAATGGAATAAAGGGAAAACATTCAAAACTATTTTAGGAGGCCAACTTACCCCTGATACCAAAGCAGGATAAAAACAAGACAGGAACAAAGAAGTCTACTTTGTCAGATATAAATATTGCTACTCTAGTTTTCTTTCAGCATACATATGCATGGTAAATATTTATCCACCACCTCACATCAATCTGCAGGTGTCTACACCTAAAATGGGCCTCTTGTAGGCAGCATATAAATGGGTTTTTTTGTTTTTAATCCATTCTGGCATTCTACGTCTTTTGATTGAGTATATAGTTCATTTACATTCAAAGTAATAGTTGATAGATATGTGTTTATTGTCATTTTATTAGTTGTTTTGTCATTGTTTCTAGAGGTTTTCTCTGATCCTTTCTTGTTTTTGTCACTTTTGGTTTCTTCTTTGCACTCAGGTTTCCCTTCAATATTTCTTCCAGGGTTGGTTTAGTGGTCAAAAACTCTTTCAGTTCCTGTTTGTCTGGGAAATTGTACATCTCCTTTTCTGAATGATAGCCTTGATGGATAGAGTATTCTGTTTTAAAATTAATTAATTAATTAATTAATATTTTAATTTATTTTCAGTGTAACAGAATTCATTTTTTATGTACCACACCCAGTGTTTCATGCAATACGTGCCCTCCATAATACCCACCACTAGGCTCACCCAACCTCCCACCCCTCGCCCCTACAAAACACTCAGATTGTTTTTCAGAGTCCATAGTCTCTCATTGTTCGACTCCCCCTTCAATTTCCCACAACTCCCTTCTCCTCTCCACCTCCCCATGTCCTCTGTGTTATTTCTTATGCTCCACAAATAAGTGAAACCATATGATAATACACTCTCTCTGCTTGACTTATTTCACTCAGCATAATCTCTTCCAGTCCTGTCCATGTTGCTACAAAAGTTGGGTATTCGTCTTTTCTGATGGAGGCATAATACTCCATAGGGTATATGGACCACATCTTCCTTATCCATTCGTCCGTTGAAGGGCATCTTGGTTCGTTCCACAGTTTGACGACTGTGGCCATTGCTGCTCTGAACATTGGGGTACAGATGGCCCTTCATTTCACTACATCTGTATCTTTGCGGTAAATACCCAATAGTGCAATTTCAGGGTCATAGGGAAGCTCTATTTTTAGTTTCTTAAAATTCTTTTTTTTTTAATTTATTTATTTGACAGAGAGAGATCACAGTAGACAGAGAGGCAGGCAGAGAGAGAGAGAGGGAAGCAGGCTCCCTGCTGAGCAGAGAGCCCGATGCAGGACTCGATCCCAGGACCCTGGGATCATGACCTGAGCCGAAGGCAGCAGCTTAACCCACTCAGCCACCCAGGCGCCCCTCTATTTTTAGTTTCTTAAGGAATCTCCACACTGTTCTCCAAAGTGGCTGCACCAACTTGCATTCCCACCAACAGTGTAAGAGGGCTTCCCTTTCTCCACAACTTCTCCAACACATGTTACTTACTCTCTTGTTAATTTTGGCCATTCTAACTGGTGTAAGGTGGTATCTCAATGTGGTTTTGATTTGAATCTCCCTGATGGCTAGTCAGGATTAACATTTTTTCATGTGTCTGTTAGCCATTTGTATGTCTTCTTTGAAGAAGTGTCTGTCCATGTCTTCATGTCTTCTGTCCATTTTTTGACGTGATTATCTGTTTTGTGTGTGCTGAGTTTGAGGAGTTCTTTATAGATCTTGGATATCACCCCTTTGTCTGTACTATCATTTGCAAATATCTTCTCTCATTCCGTGGGTTGCCTCTTTGTTTTGTTGACTGCTTCCTTTGTTGTGCAGAAGCTTTTGATCTTGATGAAGTCCCAAAAATTCATTTTCACTTTTGTTTCCTTTACCTTTGGAGACATATCTTGAAAGAAGTTCCTGTGGCCGTTATCAAAGAGGTTAGTGCTTATGTTTTCCTTTAGGATTCTGATAGATTCCTGTCTCACATTGAGGTCTTTTATCCATTTCGAGTTTGTCTTTGTGTATGGTGTAAGAGAATGGTCAAGTTTCAAATTCTCAATGAAAATTTTCCCAGTCTGGCGAATGGAACCAGCGTTCATACACTAGAGGCAGAAAGGTCTCCCCCCAAGATCATGGAATCTAGAAAGACCTCGAGACACTTGATTGTGAAAATGATGAATCACAGTTTTAGACAGAAGCTCCTGAAAGCAGGTAGGGGGAAGAGATTCCTTATATACAGAGGAAAGCCCATCAGAATAACATCAGACCTGTCCACAGTAACCTGGCAAGCCAGAAATGGCTGGCAAGATGTATTCATGGCACTAAATGAGAAGAACATGCAGCCAAGAATATTTTATCCAGCAAGACTGACATTCAAAATGGATGGAGAGATAAAGAACTTCCAATACCAGCAAGGTTTAAAAGTATATGTGACCATCAAGACAGCAGTGCAAGAAATATTAAGTGGGGGGGTCTATAAAAGAGGAAAAAATCCAAGAATATCACTATACAGAAATATATGGAGATAATCTATAGAAACAAAGACTTCACAGGTAACATGATGTCAATAAAGACGTATCTCTCAATAATCACTCTCAACGTGAATGGCCTAGGATAGCGATTCTCATATAAGATAAATTAGATTTTAAACTAAAGACTGTAGTCATAGAAAAAGAAGAACACTACGTAATTCTTAAAGGGACTATCCACCAAGAAGATCTAATAATTGAAAATATTTATGCCCCCAATATGGGAGCAGCCAATTACATAAGAAAACTGTTAATCAAGTTAAAGAGTTATGTTGATATGAATACATTAACAGTAGGAGATATTAACATGCCTCTCTTAGTAATAGATCATCCAAGCAGAAAATCAATAAAGAAACAAGAGCATTGAATGACACATTGGACCAGATGGACCAGATGGACCACATTGGACCATATGGACCAGATGGACCAGATGGACCATATTCCACCATCAAAAAACAGAATACTCATTCTTCTCTAGTGCACATGGAGCCTTCTCCAGAATAGACCACATATTGGGTCACAAATCAGGGCTCAAATGATACCAAATGATTGAGATTATTCCCTGCATATTCTCAGATCACAGTGTTTTGAAACTGAATCTCAGTCACAAGGAGAAGTTTGGAAGGAATTCAACCACCTGGAAACTAAAGACCACCTAACTTCTGAATGCTTGGATCATCCAGGAAATCAAGGAAGAACTTAAACAATTCATGGAAACCAATGAGAATGAAGACACTTCAGTCCAAAATCTATGGGATACAGCAAAGGCACTCCTAACGGGGGAATACATAGCCATCCAAGCCTCCCTCAAAAAATTGAAAAATCCAGAACACACCAGCTGTTTTCACACCTTAAAGAACTGGAGAATCAACAACAAATTAAGCCAATTCCACACACAAGAAGGGAAATAATCAAGATTAGAGAAGAGATCAATGAGATAGACTCTAGAGATAAAGTAGAACTCATCAATGAAACTAGAAGCTGGCTTTTTGGAAGAATCAATAAGATCAATAAACCATTGGCCAAACTAATCCAAAAGAAAAGAGAGAAGTCTCAAATTAATAAAATTATGAATGAAAAGGGAGAGATCACAACTAACACCAAGGAAATAGAAACAATCATCAGAAATTATTATCAACAGTTATATGCCAATACATTAAGTAACATAGATGATATGAATGCACTCCTGGAAACCTACAAACTTCCAAAACCTACAAATTTCCAAAATGAAACTGACAACCTAAATAGACCAATATCTAGTAACAAGATTGAAGCAGTGATCAAAAACCTCCCAAAAACCAAGAGCCCAGGACCTGACGGATTCCCTGGGGAGTTCTACCAAATTTTCAAAGAAGAAATAATACCTATTCTCCTGAAGCTGTTTCAAAAAATTGAAGCAGAAGGAAAACTTCCAGACTCTTTATGACGCCAGCATTACCCTGATCCCCAAACCAGGCAAAGACCCCAACCAAAAGGAGAATTTCAGACCAATATCCCTGATGAATATGGATGCTAAGATTCTAAACAAGATCCTAGCTAATAGAATCCAACATCGCATTAAAAAGATTATCCACCACGACCATGTGGGATTCATCCCTGGGTTGCAAGGATGATTCAACATTCGCAAATCAATCGATGTGATAGAACAAATCAATAAGAGAAGAGAGAAGAACCACATGGATAGAGTATTCTTGCCTGCAGGTTGTATTTTTCCCATACAGCACTTTCACTATATCATGCCACTCCCTTGTTTGCCATGTTTCTGTGCAGAAATCTCCAGCGAGGCATATGGGGTTTCCCTTTTAAGTTAAGGATTTCTTTTGTCTTGCTTCTTTTATTTATTTTTCTTTATCACATATTTTGCAAATTTAATTATATCTTGCTATGGATTTTTTAAAATTTTGTTGGGAGTTCTCTGTGCCTTTTGGATTTGCATGTCTGTTTCATTCTCCAGTTTAGGGAAGTTTTTCAGGTATTATTTCCTCAAATAAATTTTCTGCCCCCTTTTCTTTCTTTTCTTCTGAGACTCCTGTAATATGAATTTATTACATTTGATGAAGTCACTGAGTTCCCTAAGTCTATTTTTGTGTTGTGTAATTCTCGTTTCTCTGTTTAGTAAGTTTTATCATTTTCCATTATTTTGTCTTCTGGGTCACAATTTCGTTCCTCTGCTTCTTCTGTACTATGGTTCATTGCATCAAGCCTGTTTCCAATCCCATTAATATCCTTAATCTCTGAATGATTCCTTTTTAACTCTTTTATCTCTGAGGGAAAGTTCTCACTGATGTCTTCTATTGTTTTCTGAAGCCCTGTGATTTTTCTTATGATTGTTGTTTTAAATTCTCCATCAAGCTTGTTACTTATATCTGTTTTACTTAGATCTCTGACCATGGTCTTTTCTTATTTTTTCATTTGGGATAAATTCCATCTTGGCATTTTGTCTAAGTCCCTGCCTTCTCTGTATTATGACAGCTAGCTATATCTGCTGCTCCTAAAAGTAATGGCCTTATGAAGAAGAGGTTATATAATGCTCATTGTCATTATGCTTCAGTTAATCTCTCTGTTATGCACTATGTGTGTTCTGCTGTTGTGTTTTGGCTCCTCTGTCCTTCAGGCCAGTCTACTGCAGAGACTCTCCTTGCCTGTTGTGGGCAGTGTTTGTTTCTGGCCTGAACGTGGCAAATATTAACTAGGTGTGCTCTGGTATACTTGTGAAATGAGACCTGATACAACTACCACCAGAACTGAGGCCCTGTAGAATTCTCTATTTGGTAGATGTGGTGTGGGCATGGGTTTGTGCTAGTCTTCTGGGGAAGGGGCCTGTGCACTGGGACTGAACCAAGTTCGACTGAGAAGGGCTATCCCACCAGAGCACAGGAGTGTGGGCCCTAGTTTAAGTTAGGCAGCCAGTGTCCACACTGAGCTGCTTCCCTCAGATGGCTCTGTGTTTATCCTGAAGGGTGAGGGGGGAGGATGGTGCCAACCAGCATCTTTGTTCTAGAGAGGTGTCTCTGTGAATACTGCTTCTCAGGGATGTGCTCCTAAGATGGCAAATAATTTCCCCTTGTGTGCCCCAGGTGTTTTTCAGATTGCTGTTTCCATGCTGTGTACTCCCTCCCCCCCATTGTTTACCTGCCTTCTTTCCAGGAACATTTTAGTGCCTTTCTCTCTCTATCTCAGCCAAGCCTGCTGATATGTAAACCTCCAGGCCTTAGAGATGTGTGGACAGGGGCTTGTGCTGGTTTTTCTGGGGGAGGAGTCCACTGTGATGGGACTGAGGTAAGCTTGACTGAGAAGGGCAGTCCCACCAGAGCACAGGGAGGTTCTGTTTGGTGTAAGCAAGTTAGGCAGCCAGTGTAGGTGCTGTAAGAAGGGAAGGAAAACAGAATGAGAAGTCATCGGAGAGGGAGAAAAGTCATGAGAGACTATTAACCATAAGAAACAAACTGAGGGGGCACCTGGGTGGCTCAGGGGGTTAAAGCCTCTGCCTTCAGCTCAGGTCACGATCCCAGGGCCTGGGATCTAGCCCCACATCGGGCTCTCTGCTCAGCAGGGAGCCTGCTTCCTCCTCTCTCTCTGCCTGCCTCTCCGCCTACTTGTGATCTCTATCTGTCAAATAAATAAAAAAAATATTTTTTAAAAAAGAAACAAACTGAGAGTTACTGGAAGGGAGGTGGGTGTGGAGAATGAGGTATTTGGGTGTTGAGCATTAAGGAGGGCACATGATATGATGAACACTGGGTGTTATATGCAACTGATGAATTCTTGAACTCCACATCTGATACTAATGATGTACTATATGTTGGATAATTGAATTTAAATTTTTAAAAAAAGGTTGAATTTTGAACAACTTAGTTTACACAAAGTCCATAATTTTTGTGGACTCTGACTGGAATAAAATAGAAGTGAGCTTAAATCACAGTTATGCTTCTTATCTATTTTATCTTAGGCAACTTATATAAACATTCTTCGCCTCAGTTTTCCAATTAACATAATGGGAATAATAACATTTTCTTTATCAAGTTACTATGAAGAATAAATGAGATAATGTACATAATATTCTTAGTAATGTTAGGTGCTCCAGAAATGTCGGTTGTTATTATTTTAATAGGTACATTGCCTACATAACCTTAAAAAGTATCTAATTAATAATTTTATTAATAATCTATTTAATAATTAATAATATAAAGAGTTACCACTTGGCAACTCTTGTCAAAGGAAAAGATAAAATAGAGGATCTATAGCTTATAGAAAATAAAGGGTGCTCTGGAAACATGTATTTTTGTCTTAGAATACAAACCGACATGCATGTTTTCCATCTTTTCCCTTGTTTCTGCTTCTGTCTCTGCTTCTAACAGTGCAGCAACCTGAGAGGAGAAGGAGATTGATAATTGAAAGGTGCCTGCATGCAGTGAGAGGAATTAGGGCCAGGGTGACAGAAGCAAGAAGCATGAAGAGGATGCAGATAGGCTGTGAAGAGCTCTGAGACCTCCTGACTTCATCAATACATGTCATTTGAGAACACATAATTTCAAAGCAATCCTTTCAGAATTTTTAGAGTAAATCATTTTAAGTCTTACCACTTAATATTTCCCAGGATACAGACTAAAGATATGTAGGAGAGGTACAAGAAAAAATGAGAAATGTAATGAAGTTTATACATTAACCCTTTCTATATCATAGCTTATTAAAAGTGCCTCCACATGCAGTTGGCTGAAGAGCCTATGCAATGGAGGAAGGTCAGGGAATGGCAACATAGGCAGTGGAAAGAAATCTGCCAACATTCAAGAAATGAAGCATACATAAAAGGTCTCTGTCAATCAATGTTTCTAAAATTTCTTTTTCAATTTAACAGCCACTTCCAACCAACAAAATACTCCTGAGTCCATTTGAATAGATGAGTTGTAAGTCCTGTCTCTTCTTCACTTGATGACAGAAGGAACTCTAGTCAAAGAAATATGACTGCAGCTTGAATAAAAACATGACCAGAGATAAGGTTCTTTAAAAAAAGGAAAATCATTAGCAGAAAACAAGAAAGCAAAAGAGAAAAAAATGGACAAATTAATTAAAAAATAATATAATAAAAACTTAACAACCTCTCAGTTTTCTTTTCAAGAAAGATAAAGTGTGTGAGGCAAGGGACTCATTATCCTGCTCCTAGCTAATAATTCACAGAGAAGAGAAACTGGAAATGGGGTGGTTCTGCCTAGAGAATTATAAGTCAGAGATGAGCCCATTAGTTAGCACCACTTACTGTTTACATAATGGGGAGCGACTTGAAAGATTCCCAGTATGTTTTAGAAACCCTTCCACAGCCCACATACTAAATGCACAACTGGCCACAGTGGACTACTTTTTTTCATTCTTACATGCTTTGCATTTGAGACAGTCCAACTGGGAATACTGACTGGCAAGTATCATTCCAGAAAGAAACGTGCATCAATCTTCAAATAAAAAAGGGAAAAGCATGACATTTTTTAAATGGCGAATACTTAAATACAATTGAGAACAGCTTGTTTTCTTTTCCTTCAGTGGTGGAAAAACCAAATTGAACTCGTTTTTCAGGAAAAAAATTGTACAAAACCCTGTATTTGGGTTTTTCCCTCTCAATAATCTTTCTTCCCCTTAAATTTAGAAAACACTACACAAAAAATAAACAATAAACAGTTTTTAAAAAGTAATGCTTATTTAGTTTAGTGAGCATCTACAATATACCAGTTATTGGGCTACATGATGATGATAGGATGATGATGATGATGATGATGATGATGATGATGGTGTGTGTGTGTGTGTGTGTGTGTGTGTGTGTGTGTGTGTGTGTGTGTACCTTGTTTTATACTCACAATACACCTGTGAGGTAGATGGCATAGTTATCCTCTTTTTACAAGTAAGGATGCTGAACTGAAGATAATTTATTCAACATCCCCCAAATCACACGGTAAGGAAATGGGGTAATTTTAATTTGAAACTGGATCTAGCTGACTTAAAAACTCGTTTTAAATTGCATCTGCCTCTCTACTCTGGCTGCTGTAGACAATAATTCTTGCACCTAAGTGTACATTGACAACAGCTTGTCAACATATGTGTGGTTAAAAGATGCCATACTTTAAAAAAAGGGGGTGCACCTAGGTGGCTCAGATGGTTAAGCATCTGACATCAGCTTGGTCATGATCCCAGTGTCCTGGGATGGAACCCCACATTGGGATCCTGGCTTGGCAGGGAGTCTGCTTCCCCCTCTCCCTCTGCCTCTCTCCCTGCTCATGTTTTCTCTCTATATATCTCTCCGTCTCAAATAAATAAATAAAACCCTTAAAAATTGTTTAAAAATTAAAAAATAAATACAAGATTTCATACTTCCATATCATGCTTACTAATGGAAAGGGCTGCCTTCCCTTTCCTCCTTTCTGTCAGTTTATTTGTGTGTCTCACATAATTTTTTTCAGTAATCCAGTCAGAAGTTATCCCAATGGGGAGCTTTCTATTGAGAACCAAAAAGGGTTTTATCTACTCACCAATTCTTTTTCAAATCAACTGCCACATATCCAGCGCTCTGTTGCTATTATGGAAGCACAGGAATAAAGATAACTGTCTCCATGTACCTCCATTAAGCATGAATTGAGTAGCCTGCTTCCTTAATAATCTAATCTTCCTACAGTGAAGCCCATATATATGGAGAAATATCATCTTATTATATCTTATCTTCTACCTGGTATATAATTTTTCCATATGTGTCATTCTCATCTTGTGTGCAAGAATGTTAGCTATTTGAGAGTGCCTGGGTGGTATAGTCAGTTAAGCATTCAGCTTAGGTCATGATCTCAGGATCTTGATCCCAGGTTTATGAGATTACGTCCTCCATCAGCCTCCATGCTAAGCACGGATTCTGCTTAAGGATTTTTCTTCCTCTGTCCCTCCCTCATGCTCACTTTCTCTCTCTCTCTCCTCTCTCTCTCTCTCTCTCAAATAAAGAAATAAATCTTAAAATCTAAAAAAAATATATTTGAGAGCTTGAAATATGCCTTAAAATTCCTTTGTATTCTCCCTCTCCTAACTGGTGGAATACTGTCGCATGAGGACTTGACTTGGTTGATTAAGAGATTGATAGAGAACAAACTGAGTGTTGATGGAGGGAGATGGGTAGGAGATGAGCTAGATGATGTTGGATATTAAGAAGGGTAATTTGTTGGGCGCCTGGGTGGCTCAGTGGGTTAAGCCTCTGCTTTTGGCTCAGGTCATGATTTCAGAGTCCTGGGATCGAGGCCTGCATTGGGCTCTCTGTTCAGCAGGGAGCCTGCTTCCCCCTCTTTCTCTGCCTGCCTCTCTGTCTACTTGTGACCTCTCTCTCTCTGGCAAATAAACAAATAAAATCTTAAAAAAAATAAGAAGGGTAATTTGTGATGAGCACTGACTGTTGTATGTAAGTGATGAATCACTGAATTCTACTCCTGAAACCAATATTGCATTGTATATTAACTAAATAGAACTTAAATAAAAAATTTTTTTAAATCCAAAATTTAGTGACTTCAATCAAAAATCATTTGTTTGGGGCACCTGGGTGGCTCAGTGGGTTAAGCCTCTGACTTCAGCTCAGGTCATGATCTCAGGGTCCTGGGATCAAGCCAGGCATTGGGCTCTCTGCTCAGCAGGGTGCCTGCTTCCCCTCTCTCTCTGCTCTGACTCTCTGCCTACTTGTAATCTCTCTCTCTCTGTCAAATAAATAATTAAAATCTTTAAAAAAATGTTTAGTTCATGAGTCTCTCTGTGGGTGGTTGGGTTGGGAAGCTGGGCAGTCCCTCTGACTTCTCAAACATGTGTATGCAATCAGCTGTCGATTAACCAAGCAGTTCAGCTTTTGGTGGGTGGTTGATTGTTGGGTCTGGAAGTGGGGGTACAGTGGGTGTAACTACTGTATGTGTTTCTCATTATCTAGTACACAGGTTTGGCAGGATTCTAAAAGAGTAAAAGTGTGCAAGATTTTTTGAAGTCAAAGACCAAAACTACCTCAATATTGTTTCTGTCATTCTATTGGCTAACAAAAGCCAAAAGGACAGCAAAAGAACCAGAAGTGTCTGATATCCATCTTGATGAGGAAAACTGGAAATCTGCTTTCTACCAGAAAAAGTTCAAAATTATTGAGTACTTACTTATGCATAGAACTTTTATTTTTAAAGATATTATGTATTTATTTATTCATTTATTTATTTTTGTTTATTTAAATTCAATTGGCCAAGGTATAGTACATCAACAGTTTTTGATATAATGTTCAATGATTCATCAGTTCAGTATAACACAGTATAACACCCACTGATCATCATATCATGTGCCCTCCTTAATGCCCATCACCCAGTTATCCCATCCCCTTACCCACTGACTTTCCACAACCCTCAGATTGTTTCCTGGAGTCACAAGTCTCACATGATGTGTCTCCCTCTCTTATTTCTTCCCATTTGGTTCACCCCCTAACCCAACTGTCATTTGCACTATTCCTTGTGTTCCACATAAGTGTGAAACCATATGATAATGGTGTTTCTCTGTTGACTTATTTCATGTAGTGTAATACCCTCTAATTCTATCCATGTTGATGTAAATGGTAGATACTGAACTTTTCTGTGAGCTGAGTAATATTCCATTGTATATATGAACCACATCTTCTTTATCCATTTATCTGTTGAAGAGCATCTGAGCTCTTGGCTACCATCTTTCACTATTGTGGACATTGCTGATATGAACATTAGTGGATATGTGCCCCTTCTTTTCACTACATCTGTATCCTTTGGATAAATACCTGTCATGCAATTGCTAGGTTGTAGGGTAGCTCTATTTTTAATGTCCAGAGGAACCTCCATACTGTTTTCCAGGGTGGCTGTACCAGCTTGCATTCCCACCAGCAGTGTAAGAGGGTTCCCTTTCTCCACATCCTTGCCAACATTTGTTGTTCCCTGCCTTGTTAATTTTAGCCATTCTGCCTTTAGTAACCTGGTATCTCACTGTGGTTTTGATTTGTATTTCACTGATGACAAGTGATGTGGAGAATTTCTAAATGTGTCTGTTGGCCATTTGTATGTCTTCTTTAGAGAAGTGTTCATGTCTTCTGCCCATTTTTTACTGGATTACTAGTTTTTCAGGTGTTGAGTTTGAGAAGTTCTTTACAGATCTTGGATACCAGCCCGTTATCTGTAATGTCATTTACAAATATCTTCTAGCATTCCATAGGTTGCCTTTTAGTTTTGCTGAATGGTTCATTTGCTGTGCAGAAGATACTTATCTCTCACTTTTTAAAAAGATTTTATTTGTTTATTTATTTATTTATTTATTTAAGAAAGAAAGAAAGAGAGAGAGAAAGGATGAGCTAGGGGAGTGGAAGATACTTAACGAACTGAGCCACCCAGGAGCCCCAGAAACTTCTTATCTTGATGAAGTCAAAAAAGTTTATTTTGTTTTAGTTTACATTGCTTTTAGAGAGGTGTCTTGCAAAAAGTTGTTTTGTCAATGGTAAAAGAAGTTGATAGCTGTATCCTCCTCTACAATTTTGACAGTTTCCTGACTCACATTTTAATCTTTCATTCATTTTGAGTTATGGTGTAAGAGAATGTAAGTTTCATTCTTCCACATGTGTCTGTTCAGTTTTTCCAGCATGATTTGTTGAAGAGACCGTCTTTTTTCCATTGCATATTTTTTCCTGCTTGTTAAACATTAGTTGACCATAGAGGTGAGGGTCCATTTCTGGGGTATCTATTATCTTCAATTGATCCGTGTCTCTGATTTTGAGTCAGCACCATGCTGTTTCAATGATCACAGCTTCATAATAGAGCTTGAACTCAGACATCCTGATGGCCCCAGCTTTGATTTTCCTTTTCAACATTCCCCTGGCATTTCAGGGTCTCTTCTGGTTCCATACAAATTTCAGGGTTGTTTGTTCCAGCTCTGTGAAAAATTGAGAAACTATTTTGATAGGGATTGCACTGAGAGTGTCGATTGCTCTAGGCAGCATAGACATTTTCACAGTGTTTATTCTTCCAATCCATGAGCATGAATTGCTTTTCCATCTCTTTGTGCCTCACAATTTCTTCATAAGTGTCCTGTAGTTTCTAGAATACAGACCTTTTACCTCTTTGGTTAGGGTTATTCCTAGGTATCTTATGGGTTTTACTGCAATTGTAAATTGGATCAATTCCTTAATTTCTCTTTCTGTAGTCACTCTGTTAGTGTATAGAGATGCAACTGATTTCTATGCATTGATTTTATATCCTGCTACATTGCTGAATTGCTGTATGAGTTCTAGCAGTTTGGGGGTGGAATCTTTTGGGTTTTCCACATAAAGTATCATGTCATCTGTGAAGAGAGAGAGTTTAGGGCACCTGGGTGGCTCAGTGGGTTAAGCCTCTGCCTTCAGCTCAGGTCATGATCTCAGGGTCCTGGAATCAAGCCCTGCATCAGGCTCTCTGCTCAGCAGTTAGCCTCCTTCCTCCTCTCTCTCTGCCTGCTGCTCTGCATGCTTGTGATCTCTCTGTCAACTAAATAAATCAAATCTTTGAGAGAGAGAGAGAGAGAGAGAGAGCTTGACTTCTTCTTTGCCAATTTGAATACATTTTGTTTCTTTTTGTTGTCTGATTGCTGAGGCTAGGAATTCTGGTACTATGTTGAACAAGAGTGGTGAGAGTGAGCATCTCTGTGTGTTCCTGACCTTAGAGGAAAAGCTCTTACTTTTTCCCTATTGAGAATGATATTCTCTGTGGGCTTTTTGTTAATGACTTTTGTGATATTGAGCTATGTGCCCTGTATTCCTACATTTCAGAGTTTTAATCAAAAAAGCATGCTGTGTTTTGTCAAATGGTTTTCCTGCATCAATTTAGAGGATCCTATGGTTCCTGTCTCTTCTTTTTTTGTTAATGTGATCTATCACAATGATTCATTTTTGAATGTTGAACCACCATTGCATCCCAGGAATAAATCCAAACTGTTTGTGTTGGATAATTCTTTTAATGTACTATGGGATCCTATTGGCTAGGATCTTGTTGAGTATTTTGGCGTCCATGTTCATCAGGGATATTGGTCTGTAATTCTCCTTTTTGATGGGGTATTTGTCTGGTTTGAGGATGAGGGTAATGTTGGCCTCATAGAACGAGTTTGGGAGTTTTCCTTCCATTTCTATTTTTTGAAACAGCTTCCATAGAATAGGTATGCTTTCTTCTTTAAATGTTTGGTAGAATTCCACTGGGAAGCCACCTGGACCTGGGCTCTTGTTTTCAGGGAGGCTTTTAATTGCTGCTTCAATTTCCTTGCTGGTTATGAGTCTGTTCATATTGTCTATTTCCTCCAGTTCCAGTCTTGGTAGTTTTTACGTTTCCAGAAATGCATCCATTTCTTCCAGATTGCCTAGTTTTTTTGGCATATGGCTTCTGGTAATACATTCCAATAATTGTCTCTACTTCCTTGGCATTGGCTGTGATTTCTCCTCTTTCATTCATGATTTTAATAATTTGGGTCCTTTCTCTTTTCTTTTGGGTAAGTCTGACCAGAGGTTTATTGATCTTATTAATTCTTTCAAAGAACCAGATTCTAGTTTCGTTGATCTGTTCCACTTTGTCTGTGTGTGTGTGTGCATGTGTGTGTGTGTGTGTGTGTGTGTGTGTGTGTGTTTCATTGATTGAATAGAGAGCCTGATGCGGGGCTTGATTCCAGGACCCTGAGATCATGACCTGAGCTGAAGGCAGAGGCTTAACCCACTGAGCCACCCAGGTGCCCTAAACTCTCTCTCTTCACAGATGACATGATACTTTATGTGGAAAACCCAAAAGATTCCACCCCCAAACTGCTAGAACTCATACAGCAATTCAGCAATGTAGCAGGATATAAAATCAATGCATAGAAATCAGTTGCATCTCTATACACTAACAGAGTGACTACAGAAAGAGAAATTAAGGAATTGATCCAATTTACAATTGCAGTAAAACCCATAAGATACCTAGGAATAACCCTAACCAAAGAGGTAAAAGGTCTGTATTCTAGAAACTACAGGACACTTATGAAGAAATTGTGAGGCACAAAGAGATGGAAAAGCAATCCATGCTCATGGATTGGAAGAATAAACACTGTGAAAATGTCTATGCTGCCTAGAGCAATCGACACTCTCAGTGCAATCCCTATCAAAATAGTATCTCAATTTTTCACAGAGCTGGAACAAACAACCCTGAAATTTGTATGGAACCAGAAGAGACCCTGAAATGCCAGGGGAATGTTGAAAAGGAAAATCAAAGCTGGGGCCATCAGGATGTCTGAGTTCAAGCTCTATTATGAAGCTGTGATCATTGAAACAGCATGGTGCTGACTCAAAATCAGAGACACGGATCAATTGAAGATAATAGATACCCCAGAAATGGACCCTCACCTCTATGGTCAACTAATGTTTAACAAGCAGGAAAGAATATGCAATGGAAAAACACAATCTCTTCAACAAATCATGCTGGGAAATTTGGACAACCACCTGCAGAAAAATGAAGCTGAACCATTCTCTTACACTCTTCATAAAGATAAAGTCAAAATGGACCAAAGGCCTCAATGTGAGACAGAATTCCATGAAATTCCTAAGGGAAAATATAGGCAGTAACCTCTTCAACATCTGACACCATGACTTCTTTCAAGACATGTCTCTAAAAGCAAGGAAAAGTAAAGCAAAATGAAATTTTGGGACTTCATCAAAATGAAAAGCTTTTGCCCAGCAAAGGAAACAGTCAAGAAAACTAAGAGGGAAGCCATGGAAAAGATATTTTCAAATAACTTTATCTATAAAAGGCTATTATCCAGGATCTATAACGAACTTCTCAAACTCAACACCCACAGAACAAATCCAGTCAAAAAATGACCAGAGGACACAAACAGACACTTCTCAGACACATGAAAAAATGGTAAACATCATTAGTCATCAAAGACAAAACAATCAAATCATAGTGAAATACCACATTTCACCAGTTAGAATGGCAAAAGTTAACAAGACAAAGGGCAACTATTGAGAAGGATGTGGAGAAAGGTGAATCCTCTTACACTGTTGCTGGGAATGCAAGTTGGTACAGCTACTCTGGAAAACAATATGGAGGATCCTCAAGATGTTAAAAATAGAGCTACACTATGACCTAGCAATTGCACTATTTACCTCAAAGATACAGACATAGTGAAAAGAAGGGGAGCATGCACCCCAATATTCATAGCATCAATTTCCACAATAGCCAAAGATGATAGTCAGGATCTGATATACCCCTTAACAGATGAGGGGATTAAGATGATGTGGTTCGGGGGGGGGGGGCAAGATGGCAGGGAACTAGGAGAAGGCGCCTTTCAACCTGTTCCCTAAAGTGAGCTGATTACCTACCAAGGAACTCCGATCACCCATGAAATCAGGCTGAGATCAGAATTCTACACGTCTGGATCTCTACAGGGGCAGAAGACGCCAGTGGGCAGGTAAAGCAGAGTGGGAATGTGGGACTGGTATCGGAAGATAAACAAAAGGGGGAGGGAGCCACCAGAAGCAACCCGTTGGAAAGTAATACACCAATAGGAGAGCCTCCTGCATCTGGGGGCCAGCATTAACTTGAAGTTTGGTAGAAAGCACTCAAAAAGAACAAAGGATCACGGGGTGAAATTGTGGGAATTGGAACGGTTAGGGACAGGGGCTTAAGTACCCCACTGAGGAAAGACACCACTGGCACTGAGCCAGAGAGAGTGCAGCAGAGAAACCAGGTCTTGGTCCCTGAGCCATGAGGAGACCTCCTAAGGGCGCTTGGTGTGCGGGAGGGGCTGGGACCTTCACGTGGCAGAAACAGCCTTTTTGCAGTTTCCACGCGTGCCTGCGCTAGCAGAGCCTGAGACGAGCTCCACCCCCTCCCCTGAGAGAGGCGCTCGCAGGTGCCAGCACGTCGCTCTCGGACCCGGAAAGTCTGAGTGCTCCCAGCCCGGGACAGCGGGAAAATTCAGAGTGCGATCGCTGCTTGGAACCTCTCTGGCAGTGTGGAGCTGCCCAGACAGCCGCTGCTATTGTGGTTTTGAGTACAAGCAGGACACACAGGTGTCCCCAGAGACCGCGGCTGGGAACCTGCTCTGCAGCACCCAGAAGGGAATGGACTAGGGCTTCTCTCTGGGAGCGAGGTCTGGGTGCAGTTTGCTTTCCCCTAAACCCCCAAGAAACACTGGGAGCTGCCAAGGGGAGAGAAAACAAATGAACAGACAAAAAAATCTCCAGAGAACAAAAGCCTGAAGGGCCGGTTTCCTCAGAGACCACCCCCTTGAGGGGGGCGGGAGGACTTCACTCAGGAAACACTGCCGGAAAACCCTCCCAACAGGCCCCTCCCCCAGAAACCCATCCATGAAAACAAAACAAAACAAATCAAAACAAAAAACGAAAAGAGAACAATCACTACTACTTCATAGATACAATGTTTAATTTTTAATTCATTCCCACTATTCTGGTTCATTTTTTAATTTTTTTAATTTTTATATAGATTTTTTTAGCCTATTTACCATCACAGTGAGATGTCCAGTAGATCAAATTCCATAATAACCTTTTAACCTGACTTTTTGATACCTATACCCATGTTTTTCTTTTTCTTTTCTATTTTTAAAATTTTTTTAAAATTTTACTTTAGATTAGTTTAGATCATTCTTTTCTTTATTTTTATTTGCTAATATTCATGTAGAGTTAAACTTCAAGGTAATCCCCTTTTCCCAATCAATGCTACCCCTATAGGTAAACCAATTTTTAATCCCCTGTTATCTTAGGAAAGTTGTGTCCTTTAAAAAAGATATCAAGATATATCCAGGAAGAATCAAAATAAACTTCCTTGCTCACACTGAGAATTTACAACCACTTTCCCATCTTTTTCTCCTGCCAGTATTTCTGTATATCTGTGTTTGTCCTGGTAGTATATAAATCTTATACTTGGGGTTCTTTTTGACGAGGTTCTTTTTTTGTTTGTTTGTTTCTTTGATTTGCTTCTACATATATATGTACATATTTTTTTCTTCTCTTGTGATATACTTTTAACAGTCTTTTTTGTTTGTCTGTATTTGTTTGTATACTTCACAAACCTTACCTTGGGGCCCATTTGGGCTGAGCCTTCTCTTTTATCCTTATTTCTTTTTTCTGTCTCTCTCTCTCTCTCTCTCTCTCTCCTTCTCTTTTACTTCTTTCTCTCTCTCTTTTTTTCTTTCATTTGGGTGGGGACGCTTGATTGCTCAGAAGCGTTCTAGGGTGCACATTCACTGCACCAAGGTCGATATATCCAGCTACAACCGTTCAGCCATCTCTCACCAAAATGACTAGGAGGAGGAATGCCCAGCAGAAGAAAAATTCAGAGGATGGGCCCTCTGCAAAAGAGTTAAGGACTACTGACATAGACAATATACTGGAAAGGGAATTCAGGCTAACAATTATCCAGGCAATAGCTAGGTTGGAGAAAGCCATGGATGTCCAAACAGAATTGATTAGGGCAGAACGGAAAGCCACCAGGGATGATATTCACAATATTAGGGCAGAACTGAAAGCCACCAGGGATGATGTTCACAAGGCTCTCAATGAGCTCCAATATAATCTAAATTCTCTAAAAGCTAGGGTAACTGAGGCAGAAGATAGATTTAGTGATCTGGAGGACAAACAGATAGAGAGAAAGGATCAGGAGGAAGCCTGGAGCAAACAGCTTAGAAGCCACGAAAACAGAATCAGGGAAATAAATGATGCCACGAAACGTTCCAACGTCAGAATTATTGGAATCCCTGAAGGGAAGTAGAAAGAAAGAAGCCTAGAATATATAGTGGAACACGTTATCCGAGAAAATTTTCTGAATATTACAAATGGAAAGAGCATTCATGTACTAGAGGCAGAACGCCCCCCCCCCAAGATTTTAGATTCTCGAAACACCTCGAGACACCTGATAGTAAGAACGAGGAATTATAATTTTAAAGAAACTCTCTTGAAGGCAGCTAGGAAAAAGAAGCTCCTTACATACGGAGGAAAGCCCATCAGAATAACGTAAGGCCTGTCTACAGCAACCTGGCAAGCCAGCAAGGGCTGGCAAGATATATTCAGGGCACTAAATGAGAAGAACATGCACCCAAGAATACTTATTTCAGCAAGACTGACATTCAAAATGGATGGAGAGATAAAGAGTTTCAAAGACCGGGAAGGCTTAAAAGAGTATGTGACCACCAAGCCAACACTGCAGGAAATATTAAGGGGGTTTTCTATAAAAGAGGAAAAATCCTAAGAATATCATTGAACAGAAATATAGAGACAATCTACAGAAAGAAAGACTTCAAAGGTAACACGATTTCAAGAAAAACGTATCTATCAATAATTACTCTCAATGTGAATGGCTAAATGCACCCATAAAAAGATACAGGGTTGCAGATTGGCTAAAACGACAGGACCCATCCATATGTTGTCTACAGGAGACCAATTTCAGACCTAAGGATACACCCATATTGAAAGTGAAGGGATGGAGAAACATCTTTCATGCCAATGGGCCTCAAAAGAAGGCCAGGGTAGCGATTCTCATATCAGATAAATTAGATTTTAAACTAAAGACTGTAGTCAGAGATACAGAAGGACATTACATCATTCTTAAAGGGACTATCCACCAAGATGATCTAACAATTGTAAATATCTATGACCCCATATGGGAGCAGCCAATTACATGAGAAAATTATTAATCAAGATAAAGAGTCATCTTGATATGAATACATTGATAGTAGGAGATCTTAACAAGCCTCTCTCAGTACTAGACAGATCATCCATGCAGAATAATCAATAAAGAAACAAAAGCATTGAATGACACATTGGACCAGTTGGACCTCATAGATATATAAAGAACATTCCATCCTAAAACAACAGAATACTCATTCTTCTCAAGTGCAGATGGAACCTTTTCCAGAATAGACAACATACTGGGTCACAAATCAGGACTCAACCAATACCAAAAGACTAAGATTATTCCCTGCATATTCTCAGATCATAATACTTTGAAACTGGAGCTCAACCACAAGGAAAAGTTTGGAAGGAACTCAAACACCTGGAAGCTAAAGACCACCTTGCTTAAGAATGTGTGGATCAAACAGGGGATCAAAGAAGATCTTAAACAATTCATGGAAACCAATGAGAATGAAGACACGTCGGTCCAAAACCTATGGGATACAGCAAAGGCGGTCCTAAGGGGGAAATACATAGCCATCCAAGCCTCCCTCAAAAAAATTGAAAAATCCAGAATGCAACAGCTGTCTCTACACCTTAAAGAACTGGAGAATCAGCAACAAGTTAAACCAACTCCACGCACAAGAAGGGCAATAATCAAGATTAGAGCAAAGATCAATGAGGTAGAAACTAGTGATACAGTAGAACGTATCAACCAACCTAGAAGTTGGTTTTTTGAAAGCATCAATAAGATCAATAAACCATTGGCCACACTAATTCAAAAGAAAAGAGAGAAAGCTCAAATTAATAAAATTATGAATGAAAAGGGAGAGATCACAACTCACACCAAGGAAGTAGAAACAATCATCAGAAGCTATTATGAACAGTTATATGCCAATACGTTAAGCAGCCTAGAGGAAATGGATGCATTCCTGGAAAAATATAAACTCCCAAAACTGAACCAGGAAGAAAGTGACAACCTGAATAGACCGATATCTAGTAACGAGATTGAAGCAGTGATCAAAAAACTCCCAAAAAACAAGAGCCCAGGACCTGACGGATTCCCTGGGGAATTCTACCAAACTTTCAAAGAAGAAATAACACCTATTCTCCTGAAGCTGTTTCAAAAAATTGGAGCAGAAGGAAAATTTCCAGACTCTTTTTACGAAGCCAGCATTACCCTGATCCCCAAACCAGGCAAAGACCACACCAAAAAGGAGAATTTCAGACCAATATCACTGATGAATATGGATGCTAAGATTCTCAACAAGATCCTAGCAAACAGGATCCAACAGCACATTAAAAAGATCATCCACCATGACAAGGTGGGATTCATCCTTGGCTTACAAGGGTGGTCCAACATTC
>PISX010007950.1:0-85540 GCA_004024625.1 Mellivora capensis | reverse complement strand
TTCTGCCTCGTTTATCCTAGCAGTAAGAGCCTCCATTTTTGATTGCACCTCACTAATAGCTTTTTTTATTTCAACTTGGTTAGATTTTAGTTCTTTTATTTCTCCAGAAAGGGCTTTTATATCTCCAGAGAGGGTTTCTCTAATATCTTCCATGCCTTTTTCAAGCCCGGCTAGAACCTTGAGAATTGTCATTCTGAACCCTAGATCTGACATATTCCCAATGTCTGTATTGATTAGGTCCCTAGCCTTTGGTACTGTCTCTTGTTCCTTTTTTTGTGGTGAGTTTTTCCGCCTTGTCATTTTTTCCAGAAAAGATTATATGAAGGAGCAAATAAAATACTAAAAGGGTGGCAAGGACCCTAGGAAAATGCCCTTTAAAGAAAAAATTGAATTAACTGCAAGACTAAAGAATCATGGGGAGAAAGCCATGAATTCCGCGCTTTGCTTTCTCCTCCTCTGGAGTTCCGCTGCTCTCCTTGTTAAGTGAACTTGGTCTTGGCTGGATTTCTTTTAATCTTCTGGGAGAGGGGCCTGTTGTGGTGATTCTCAAGTGACTTTGCCCGAGTAGGAGCTGCACCGCCCTTACCAGGGGCCGGGCTAAGTAATCCGCTCGGTTTCGCTTTCGGGAGCTTTTGTTCCCTGAGTGCTTTCCGTAGAGTTCCGGAGGACGGGAATGAAAATGGCAGCCTCCTAGTCCCCGGTCCGGAAGAGCTGAGATTTCGGGGGCTCCACTCCTCAGAGAAAAGCCCCGGCTACTCCCATCTCCCTCGCCTCTGGCCGTGCTCCGAGCTCACCCAGCCTGCGACCAGTTCAAGGTAAACACGAGCTGAGGGCTCACTCCTCGGCTCTGTCTCTGTGGCCGGCTTCCCGCTCCGATACCTGCTAGCTCTGCGACACTCAGGCACCCCCTATCCTTCTGTGACCCTGCGGGACCTGGGGCCACGCTGACCCTGTGTGGGCTTCACCCCGGTTTAGCCTCTGGAGCGATGTCCCTCCGTGGAGCAGACTTTTAAAAGTCCCGATTTAGTGCTCCGTTGCTCTGCTGCTTGCCGGGAGCCGCCCCCGCCCCCCACGGTCTATCCTCCCGTCGCTTTCGATTCACTTCTCCGCCAGTCCTACCTTCCAGAAAGTGGCCGATTTTCTGTTTCCAGAATTGCTGTTCTTCCTCTTTTTGATCTCCCGTTGGATTTGTAGGTGTTCGCAATGGTTTGATAAGCTATCTAGCTGATCTCCTGCTACCTGTTGTCGTCTCAGCTGCTACTTCTCCGCCATCTTCTCATCAATCTCTCTGTAAACTTTTAATTTACTCAATGTTTTAAGCATCCAACACTTACCATGACTATGAGAGTGAAAGTGACATGCCAATCACGGAATTCCCCATGATGATGGGCAAATGTGTAAGGAGAAACATGGCAAGATGTAATCTTGGGAAGATAAATGAGGTTGTAGTTCTTCAGCTTTTTGGTGGCTGATACAGACTCGAGGTGGCTCATTTACTATCTTGGTTTGGCACTTTTCATTGTGAATCCATCCTTTGCAGGAGGTTGTGTATTTAAGTTATGGCTGTGTCTCCACAGGACTTCAAAGTTCATCCCTAAAGGTTCTAGCTGCCCTACATTCACATCAATACTAACCTTTCGGCTCAGTTTGTCTCCACCATGCAGAAGGTACACCGGGATTTCCCACGTAGCATTTTACAAGTCTGTGTTTTCAAGTACTTCAGAGAATTTCTAGGCTCACACAAGATTCCAAGAGGTGGCATACTTCTTTGTTGCCTTTCCTTGCTGACTGATGGGGTTTTGCTAGTACCATTTTCATTGATTATTGGTTGAATCAATTTACATGGGTTAATTATATGAACCCAGACCCATTTTTTCTTCCTTAAAAGCGTGGATTCCATTCTAAACTTTTTAATACAGTGTGTGTTACGAAATTTACTTACACAATAGTTACTGTGAAATAAAGATGACAGAAATATATCAGAAAAATGTGTGTATATCTCCCACACAGCTCATAACTTTCTTTAAAACTCTTTAGTGGAGTTCTGTAATTAAGTAGTAAAATGTTCTCTTACCAAACTACAAATCACTGTTATGCTCAAAAAATTCTGGGGAAGTACTTAGTGTCCTTTGGTTGCTTCCCTGCTAGATCTTGAGTGAAGGCTAAATGTGGAATTTGCAAACCTCGGAGTCCTACAAGTAGACAGGCACCCTAAGTTGATGCTTGGGAGCTTGAATCCTTGAGGTGGACCAGCTCAGCCACCAACTTTAAGAAGCTAATGAGTACTCTGCAAGTTGCTGCCTCTGAGTAAGAGCGTAATGATAATGCCCTTTCCTCAGAGTTATTATAAGGATTAAATGAGGCAATATATTGAGTTAAAAGAGAACTTAGTTAGTAAGAACAGATAAGACTTAGCTACCCTTTGTTCCATTAAGCAGATATTTATCAATTGCTTATTCGGTGTTGGGTAGTCTTCAGAGATTACTGGCATTAGACCCTACTGCATAAGTGCTAGCTGCTGCCGCTACTAGTTTCTAGAACTAGGTTAATCCATTCACAAACCCAGAGATTTTAAGTTATGGTCTCCGTATCTTTCCTGAGCTTAAAATGGTAAGAGGATGGAGCATAAACAATATCTTCTTATACACCTGGATTTTATACATTCAGGGTTGGCCCACACATCACTGTAGACAACTGCTACAGCCTACTTTGAAATGTTCATCGTCCCCACTTGCTGTTGACTGAGACAGTGGCCCAATATTCAGCCTCTTTTTCAAAAAAGTGTGCAACTTGGTATCCTATTAAATCATGTACTCACTGACAAAACTTTTCTAAAAATCAAACTGCAGCATATTTATCGAAAAAGTTCAGTTAAGATAGAGTCAATAAAACTAACCTGGAAGAAAAAAATCCTTATCATCAAATAACTTATTAAGAGAGACTATGTTGCTGAGAAACACTGACACCAAGAAGATCCTTTATTATTATTATTATTTAATGTTCTTTTACACAAATTCAATTGCTGATGGAGGCGTGTCCGAGTCTAAAACCCCTGAAGTATCCCATAAGCTTAAAAGAAATCTTAGAATATTAAATCAATCATCTATTCACTACTACCATGCAATATTTATTCCCATCTCTGCCTAGCTTAAAGTATGTCCTCATTAAACACTAGAAAAAAGGAAGGGAGAATGGGAAATGAGGATGGGAGGGAGGGAGGGAATAAGGAAGGGAAGGAAGTGGGAAGGAAAGAAGGGAGGACAGAGGGTGGGACAGAGGAAGAAAGGGAGGGAGGGAGGAAGAAGGATAGGAGAAGGAAAGGGAGGGTGGGAGGGGGCATCAGAGGAAGGGAGAGAGGGAGGGCGGAAGGAAGGAAGGAAGGGCAGGTGAGCAGTTCACTAGCTTCTGTTTCCACTCTCCCACCTCTATTACCGAGGTTATTTTCCTGAAGTGCACAATGTTCACACTTAGCTGAGAGATTTAATTGAGATTTTCAGAGGTCGAGAGCTGAGCTTGTACTATGCAATTCTTTTGATTCGAAATACCTGACCACAGATTCATCACAAAGTGAGAATTACTTCACCTAAAATTTCAAAGTAGTGAGAAAAGTATCCGTTTTCTAGGCTTCACATTTGTGAGGACTGCTTCAAGGTTCACTTAGAGTGATTTGTAATGAGCCTAACAAAAAGTCCATTATCTCCTAAATGACAGACATCCTTAGCCAGGTTATGAGAAGCAAACAATAACAGCTTGTACTCTAAGCTTAACACCTGATAGAACCTCATCATGGCTCAGTTATCAGGGAACACAGGGACAAAGTTCTATGCACACCCATCCAAGCAGAAAATGTGTGGGAATAAACACAGATCAGGAATTACAGCATCAAAAAAAAAAAAAATGGCTCCACTTAAATGAAAGCAATATGAAAACTCTCATTTTTGGATGGTACATTTAGTAGTACTTCATTTATTTTTAACAAAAGAACAAAAATAAATATTCTGAATTATTCTTTTTCCTCCCTTCCCTATGCTTAATTTTAAAAACAAACAACAACAACAACAAAAAAGGACCTAAAATTTGCTAAGTGCATGAGAGGATCTGCAGCACACTCTCATTTATAGCATCTGATGATCCTAAAACTATTAAATTCCTGTTATAACTACCATTTTATATAGACAGATGGTAGCTCATAGATGGTATACCAGCTCATGGTCATAAGGTCCTGACTAATAAGTGGCAGAATTATGATTCAAATCTAAGTTTCTCTCTCTGGCTACTTGTCCAATGATCTTTTGTCATGTCAAGAAGCCCACTGTGCTATTCTGTCAGCTTAATATCTCACATTTTGGGAAATGAGCTGATATAGGTCATGGCATTTTTTTATTGCTTTGGCAAAAGGGAGGAAAGTGCATCCAAAGTCAAGATCAATTGCTATATTTAGGGGATTGTGTTATTTAAGTCTGGAATCCATCTATGCATTGAAAGATGGACCATGAGATTCCTTAACTGACTCCAAGAAATGCCAAAAGTGAAGCAAAAAATAAGCCTGGGAACTAATTTTGTTTCCCCTCCAATGTTCTAAACTTCAAATTAGATTCAGGCCTGTAAAATCTAAGGCATACACCTAAGACTTGTTAGTGGTTTTGTTGTGAACTAGTGGGTGAGATCAAAGGGGAACATAGTTCTCTTCCTTTGCTGAAAACAGCAAGGGGATGGCAGGGGAGTATCAAGTCAGGAGTCTGAGTCCCAGCCAGCAACCAGAACAGAATAATCAATGACCCAAAATATTGTTAAGAGTTGCAAGTAGAAGTGTATAAGGCTGAGAAGCAGCTTCCTGGTAAACAACTCGGTAGTAGACATAAAAACAAGACCAAAAAATTAGAAAATAGTAACCCTTGAAAGGGGTAGCCCTTCTTGTCCAACATAAATTTCCATAAAACTAATGAATTTGTCATAGAGCTGCCTGCACATGATACTAGTAGTACCGACTTCATCAAAAAGGACAAGGATGTCATTTCAAGTAGCTTACCAAATTCACAAATATAAAGAACATTAGACCAAGGTGAACATATACAAAAAATCACAAATGCTTTATTTCAAATCTCATTTTCACAAATTTTGCCATTCAAAGCAGTGAATTTTTGTTGTCATTATGCTAATTGTCTTCATGAATAAACATATAGGCCCTTTATTTACATGAATATATTCACAGTAAATTATAAAGAGAAAATTGGTAAGTTTGCTTTCTTTTCTCGGTGTATAAAATTTCATATATATTCAGAGTGGTGATCATACATGAGAAGGCAGAAAAGACAGTACTGTGCCTTGTATCAATGACTCTGATCTTAGCAATTCACACTGAAGTTAACAAATTGAACAGAACATTTCTAAGTGCTAACTTAAAAGAAAATATAAGTAATTTACATTTTGTGTCTGCAAGATAAAATATAATATGGAGCTATCATTTCCCCAGAGAGCTAGGAAAACAAAGTGAATCTACAGAATCCGTCAGTCAGAATAATATTCTACAATTTATTTGTCTCTAGTTCACTGCCTATGTTTCAATTCATAAAATTTTCTTAGAAATTTAATAGTGTCTAAGACAGACCCAAAAAAGTCCATGTATTTTGGATTAGAGAGTTTGGAGGAAAAAAAAGAGAGATTTTCAAGAATACAAGATACACAAGAAACTTTTCATATGAAATAAAAAATACTGCATCTTAGCAACAATAAAATTATCTGGAGCTCCAGGTCAATTAATGCCTTTAATTGTTTTACAAAGTATAAAAACATTTTTCAAGTACTTAAATATCTATTTAAAGTTTGAGTTTTTCCTAAATGATGCTTACTGCTGCATGGGTAGAATAGTAACAAAAAAGCATAAATGTACTCTGAACTCACTTATTTACGTATCTGTAGAGATACAATTATTCACAATCTCCCCACATCTAAGTTAAACAAAGCACATTGCAAAAATTTCATTTCTATGGGTCTATCATATTTTGTGCTCAAACTCAGAAAAAAAATGAAAAAGAAAAAATTTCCTGTAATTGTGACTATTTCATTCTTTATGTACCTTCTCTTTAAACTTCTCTCTAAACATTTCTCAAAATTAAAAAAAACCCTCAAAAGGAACAAAATTGCTTTGCAAAGGCTTAGCTTAACACTATCTGAAATTTTATTTTCTATTTTTCAATTTATGTGTTTGTGTATGTACATGTTCTTTTGATTACAAAGAAAAATTAGGTCCGGTTCCAATAAAGCTAAGACATTTATTAACTTCAACATTCTACCTTATAATTTAGAGCTTTTCTCAAAAGTAATTTTAATGAACCCACCTACCCCTTACCTCCCATGAATTAAGTCCTCCTCCTGTAACTTAAAGAATTTTCTCACCATTCTGCCATTCAGGAACCGCAGGCACCTCTAACTTTGGTGAGATTTTATTTGCTGAATGACCCTCAGTGAAGTTAAAAAGAGTCAAGATCACTCATTAAAAATATGACCCCTAAAATCCTTAGGGCTCCTGAATGCTAATGAAAAGAAATCCATGAATTGGCAAAAAATATTATTTTATCCTTCTTTTTAACCTCGAGTCTCTATGTTACTTCCATGCTAGCACTCAGAATAATGATCCTTCAGCTCATAAAACTGAAGAACTAAGTACACTTCTTGCCACTAGTGGGTTAGCATAAAAGAGGACAAGAAAGTGTACTTTCAATGCACAATGCACAATGATCATCTACGGAACATAATAAATAGCACACAGTTAGCAAAAAATAAAATCTAGGGGCGCCTGGGTGGCTCAGTGGGTTAAGCCTGTGTCTTTGGCTCAGGTCATGATCTCAGAGTCCTGGGATCGAGCCCCGCACCAGGCTCTCTGCTCAGCGGGGAGCCTGCTTCCTCCTCTCTCTCTGCCTACTTGTGATCTCCGTCTGTCAAATAAATAAAATCTTTAAAAAAAAAAATAAATAAATAATAAAAATGAAGACAGGGAGATAGGAATTTGGGCAGGCAATAACCCAAGGTTAACAATTATGTTAAAGGTTACTATAAAACACATAAGGATGGGTTAAACAAATTTTAGAGTTTCTAAGGCCTGTTTGGGCAAAGGTCGGCTTGGGCACTGAGTCTTGATGCTGAGGTAATATCTGTGACAACTGGCCCATCACTGAGTCTTCCAGAAATCTAACAAACCAAGGTCTTTCCTTTCTCCCTTATTCTACTTAAAGGCTAATGACATACCACCTATTAGCTTCAGGTTTAAAACATACTGATTGAACAACTCTATACCTTACACAGAGCTCACTGTGGTAAGTGTAGTTACCACCTGTCACCATACAATGTTATTGTAATATTATTGACTATATTCCCTATGCTGTACTTTTCATCTCCATGACTTATTTATTTTCATAACTGGAAACCTATACTTCTTAATCCTCTTCATGTATTTCATTTATTCCCCTGCCCACCTCCCCTCTGGCAACTACAAATTTATTCTCTGTACTAAAAAGTCTGGGTTTTCTTCTTTAGTTTGTTTTGTCTTTTTAGATTTGATATATATGTGAAATCATACGGTTTTTGTCTTTTTCTGACCTATTCACTTAGTATAATACATTCTCAGCCCATCCATTTTGTAGCAAATGGGAAAATCTCATTTCTTTTCTGTGGCTATGTACACATATATCTATATATCTATACACACACACACACACACACCCCACATCTTTATCCATTCATCTACTGATGGGGATGGGGGTTGCTTCCATATCTTGGCTATTGTAAATAATGCTGCAATAAATATAGGGTGCATTTATCTTTTCTCTAACAGGTATTTTATGAGCCTAAAATGAGTCATTCATTATGGGGGACACAAAATAAATTGTAGTTGTATCCTACCTTCAAGGTAGTGGTAAAAAGTGACAAGTACTAGAATAATGTAGAAAAAGACATTGATTTTTCAAAATTATGAATAATAAACAGCCATGGGTAAGAGCAAAAAAGATAAATGTACATGATAACATGTGTTTATATTTGCTTGATGAGAAATAGTTTAAGGGAAAAACTAAATGTAGCAATGGTGTTAAGTTAGAAAGCTTGTCCCAAGAAAAGATGAAAAATGAGGTCCTCACAGGAGGAGGATGCACAGAAATCATAGCTGGGACTTGCAGAGAGGCAAGTAAAAGATTATAACAGACACTTTTAATGGGGTCAAAAACTGGTTCTTGGGAAGTAAAATTTCAGATATCACAATGGTTTGTGGCCTTCCAAACTCAATTGTACTGAGAAAAATCTTATTCTTCAGTATTTAATTAATCTTATAGTTTCTTAATCACATGAGCAGCACTAACATGGAGTTCTTTAAAAATTACATAAAGTGTATGCAAGATGAGTGCTACAAAATTTGGTAAATGAATAGCACTGAATAGAAAAACTCCTCTTAATTGATTGCTCAATATTAAAGTTATCATGAATGGTGGCTACAGTGTATCTTTAACTGCCACTAGCTGTCTTTATCAATATTGTTTATATTTGATCTTAAGAGATTTTGTACATAACTTGGGCTATGAGAACTCAATAAAATTTATATGTATTTTTAATTCTACATAAGTTACACAAACCATCATGTCAGTTACTGAAAATAAAATGTCAACAATGCCTGAATGAATATATAACAGCTCACTTAATATTGGTTTTCCCATATCAAGCAAAATTTTAAAGTTAAATTCATTAAAATAATCTTTAAGAATTTAATTTTCAAGTGTTTTCCTTTTGCTTTTCAAAAAGCAATTTGAATTATTTTTAAATTTGATTACACTGTTACTAGTATTTACACAGTTAACTGATTTCCAATTATAATTTGATGTATTGTAATTAGTTACAGTAAATAAATTGTAAGTTACTCAATAAATGTGGCTATAAAGTTAAGTTAAATCTATAGTTGACCCAGGGACTATGTGCTCTAAAACCCTCCACCTCCGCCTGCATACAAGCCAGCCACCTGACCAATGTGATCCTCATCTGAAGTGACCAAGGATACCCTGGGATAGTACTCACACCATCTCTAACTATCTCAGAAAAGTGGCCCCAGTACAGCATACCATGGGACTCTTCTGCCAGACCACTTCTGTATCAGCTCCAGCTGGGGTGCCAAGGCCGACCCAGCAGAGTGTGAGTTGGGCAGCTCTAGCCATCCTCCTAAAGTGGTCCTGGCACAGCACACTCAGGAACCCCAGAGCCTACACTTGGTCCAGTTCCAGGTGTCAACATAGCTCGCCTGTCAAAGCCACCAGAGATACAGATTTTATACAGGGGATGCTCCTACCTTAGCCCCCTCCTTCAAGTCTGGGAGAGGTAGCTATTCCACCTAATTTGTAGAAACAAAAATAGAAAGTCAAACAAAATGAGGAGACAGAAAAATAAGTCCCAAACAAAAGAACAAGATAAAACCCAGAAAAAAAGACATAATGGAAAAGAAATAATTAATGTTCTTGACAAAAAGTTCAAAGAAATGGTCATAAAATTGCTCACCAAATTTGGGAGAAGAATAGAGGAACACAGTGAGAATTTGAACAAAGAGTTAGAAAGTTTACAAAAAAACCCACCAAAGCTGAAAAATACAATAACTAAAATGGAAATATACTAGAGGGAACCAACAGCAATTTAAATGATGAAAAAAAAAAAAAGGATCAGTGATCTGGAAGATAGGGTAGTGGACATCACCTAATCAAAACAGCAAATAGAAGAAATAACTTCAAAAATAACGATAGTTTAAGGGAGCTCTGGGACAACAATAAGCATTCTAGCATGCCCATCACAGGAGTCCCAGAAGGAGAAGAGAGAGAGAAACAGACAAAGAGAGAGAGAGAGAGAGAGAAAGTGGCAGAAAACTTATTTGAAGAAATAATGGCTGAAAACTTCTCTAACCTGTGGAAGGAAAAAGACATCCAAGTCTAGGAAGCACAGAGCATCCCAAAGAAAATGAACCCAAAGATTTCTACACACAGTATAAATAAAATGGCAAAAATTAAAGAGAGAATCTCAAAGGAAGCAAAAAAAAAACAAAACAAAACAAAAAAAAACCAGTCACATGCATGGAAAACCCCATAAGACTATTAGCTGATTTTTCAGCATAAACTTTACTTTTTATGTATTTTTAATTGACAGATGGGAGTGACAGGATATACTTGAAGTACTGAAATGGAAAGACAACCAGAAATTCTGTACTGAGGCAGGTTATCATTCCAAACTCAAGAAGAAATAAAGTTTCCCAGATAAACAAAAACTAAAGGAGCTCATCACCATTAATCAGGCCTTATAAGAAATGCTAATGGGTCTTCTTTAAGTGGAAAAGTAAAGGCCATAACTAGAAATAAGAAACTATATTAAAAATTTTTCACTAATAAAGGCAATTACATAGTAATAAGAGTGGATCAGTCACTTAAAAAGCTAACATTGAGATGAAAACACAAAAATAGTAAAATCAACTATAATAAATAGGTAAAGTTAATAAAGTACTGAAAGGATATAAAAAAATAAAAAGATGTAAAATATTACATCAAAAACATAAAACATGAGTGGGAGTAAAAAGGTAATACTTTTAGAATGGGTTTGAACTTAAGTGACTATCAAACTAAACAGACACTCTAGATATAGGTTCATATACATGCACTTCATGGTATCTACAAAGCAAGCACACAAGATACATAAAAAATAAAGAGGAAAAAAACCCAAACATAACACTAAAGAAAGCCATCAAACCACAAAGGAAAAGACCCTGAGAGGAAGGCAGGAACAGAGAAGAACTACAAAAACTAAACTAAACAAAAGAAAACAAAAACAAAAAATCCAAAATGGCAATAAGTACAAACATAACGAATCATTATTTTAAATGTAAATGGACTAAATGTTCCAAACAAAAAAACATTAGGTGAATGGATATAAAAACAAACAAACAAACAAACAAACAAAAACAAGACCCATCTATATGCTGTCTGTAAGAGACTCGCTTCAGATCTAAAACACACACAAATTAAAAGTGAAGGGATGGAAAAAGATATTCTGTGTGAATGGAAATGAAAAGAGTGCTGGAGTAGCAATACTCTGAGAGACAAAAGAGACTTTAAAACAAAGACTGTCACAAAATGCAAAGAAGAACATTATATTATAATAAAGAAGTCAAAGAAGAGGACTTAGAATTCATAAATATTTATGTACCCAGCACAGGGGCACTGACTATATAAAGCAAATATTAATAGCCATAAAGGGAGAAATTGACAATAATGCATTAATAGGAGACAACTTTAATACCCTATTTACATTAACAGATCACCCAGACAGAAAAATCCATAAGGAAACACTAGCTTTAAATGACACAATAGACAGACTGACTCAGTAGATATATAGACAACACTGCTTCCAAAAGGAGTAATACACATTCTTCTCAAATGCACAGGAACAATTCTCCAGGATAGTTCACATAAAGAAAAAAATGAAAAGTCAAAAACACAAAGGAATCAACAAAGGAATCAAACAAGAAATCAAAAACACCTTGAGAAACATGGAAAAAAATCTATAGGATGCAGAAAGAACCGTTATAAAAGAGAAACTCATTAGCAATACAGGTCTACTTCACACAAGAAAAATCCCAAGTCAACAATTTAACTTTAAGGGAACAAAAACCAAACAAACAAACCAAAACAAAACAAAAACAGAGGAAGACCAAAGTTAGCAGAAGGAAGGGGATAAGGAAGATCACAGGAGAAATAAATGAACTAGAGACTAAAAAACAAAACATCAACAAAAACAAACAAACAAACAAAACCCCCACACATAATTCTGTTCATCAACAAAACCAAGAATTGGTTCTTTGAAAAGATAAATGAAACCTATAAACTAGCCATAATCATCAAAGGAGAAAGAGGGCCCAAATAAAATCAGGAATGAAAGGGGATAAGTTACAAGTGACAAAGAAGTATAAGAGACTGCCATAATTATATGCAAACAAATTAGAAAACCTAGAAAAAAATGGATGAATTCCTAGAAATGCACAATCTTCAAAGACTGAATAATGAAGATACAGGAAATGTTATTAGGCCAATTAAAATTTAAAAAAAAATCCCCCAAAACAAAAGTCCAGAAACGGGCAGCTTCACAGATGGTTCTACCAACCATTTAAAGAAGAGCTGGTACCTATACTTCTCAAATTATTCAAAAAAACTGAAGAAGAAGGAATGCTTCCAAATTCATTTTACAAGGCCAGTACTACACTGACAGCAAATCCAAAGACACCACCGAAGAAGAAAATCACATGCCGGTGTCTCTGATGAACATAATGCAAATCCCCTCAACAAAATATTAGCAAACCTAATTCAACATACATTAAAAGGAGCATACATTATGATAAAATGGGATTTTTCTCAGGGACAGAAGAATGGTTCTATGCTCACAAATCAACACATCAACAAAAGGAAGAATAAAAATCATATGATTTTCTCAACAGATGTAAAAAAAAGCATGTCACAAAATTCAACTTTCATTTATGATAAAAACTCTCAACAAAGTGTGTATGGAAGGAACAACATAATAAAGGATATACGTGTCAAACCCACAGCCAACATCACACTCAATGGTGAAAAACTGAAAGCTTTTCCTTGAAGTTCAGAAACAAGATAAGGATGCCCAACCTTGTCACTTTTATTCAATATAGTATTAGAAGTTCTAGCCAAAGCAATTAGATAATAAAAAAAATTTTAATAACAGCCAGATTGGAAAGGAAGAAGTAAAACTGTCACAATTTGCAGATAGTATTACACTATACATAGAAAACACTAAGGACTCCAACAACAAAAAAAACCCTATTAGAATTAACAAATGAATTCTGCAAAGTTTTAGAATACAAAATTAACTTACAGAGAAATTTATTGTGCTTCCATACACTAATAACTATGAGGAAAAGATATTAATGAAGCAATCTCATTTACAACTGCATCAAAATAAGTAAAAAGACTAGAATTAAATTTAACTAAAGAGGTAAAAGACTTGTATTCTGTAAACTATAAAACACTGATGGAAGAAACTGAAGACAACACAAATAAATGGAAAGATGCACTGTGCTCACAGACTGGAAGAATACTATAAAAATGTCCATACTACTCAAAGCTATCTACAGATTCAATACAATTCCCATCAATATACCGATGACATTCCTCACATAACTAGAACAAAGAATCCTTAAAATTTATATGAAGCCATGAAAGACTCAAAATAGCCAAAGTAATCTTGAGAAAGAACAAAGGTGGAGGTATAATGGTCCCTAATTTTAAGCTATACTACAAAGCTACAGTTATCAAAACAGTATTGTACTGGCACAAAAACAGACACATGGATCAATGAAATAGAGACCCGGAAACAAATATACACGTATATGGTCAATTAACCTATGACAAAGGAGGCAAGAATAAACAATGAAGAAAAGAAATTCTCTTCAATAAATTATTTTGGGGAAACTGGACAGCTACATGTAGAAGAATGAAATTTAACCGTTATGTTACACCATATACAAAAATAAATTAAAAATGGACTAAAGACTTGAATGTAAGACCTGAAACCATAAAACCCCTAGAAGAAAACAAAGACAGTAAACTTTTGATATGGGTCTTAGCAACAGTTTTTTTTGGACCAGTCTCCTAAGGTAAGGGCAACAAAAGGCTAAAATAAACAAATGAAATTATATCAAAGTAAAAATCTTTTGCACAGTCATACATTCAATAAGGGGTTAAGATCCAAAATACATAAAGAATTTATACAACTTAATACTAAAAAAAAAAGTAATCTGATTAAAAAATGGATAGAGAAGTTTGACAGACATGTTTCCAAAGAAGACATACAGATGTCTAACAAGCATGTGGAAAGACGCTCAACATCACTAAACATCAGGGAAATATGCGAATCATAACAGTCATATTGGCTATTATCAAGAAGACAAAAAATAACAAATATTGGGGAGTCTGTGGAGAAAACAGAACTCCAAAGCACTGTTGGTGGGACTCTAAATTGGTGCAGCCACCATGGAAATTATAGAAGTTCTCCAAAATCCTAAAAATAGACTACCTATGGTCCAGCAATTTCACTTCTGTTTATTTATCCAAAGAAAATGAACACACCAATTTGAAGATATATGCACCCTATGATTACTGGAGCATTATTTAAAACAGCCAAGCTCTGGTAGCAACCTAAATGCCCCACAATAGATAAATGCATAAAGATGTGGTAGGTACGTACAATGGAATACTACTCAGCCGTAAAAATGAATGACATCTTGCCATTTGCAAAAACATGGATGGACTTAGAGATTATTACGCTAAGTGAAATAAGTCAGAAAAAGAAAACAAAAACTGTATTATTTCATTTATAGGTAAATCTAAAAAACAAAATAAAACAGAATCACAAGTACAAAAAACAAACTATAGGTTACTGGAGGGGGTAGGAGTTGGGGGCAACAAATAAATAAATAAATAAATTTGGTAAAGTGGAATAATAGGTATAAACTTCCAGTTATAGAAGAAATAAATCATAAGGATGTAATGTACTGTTCAGGGAATATAGTCAATAATATTGTAGTAACTTCGGCACAGTGACAGATGATAATCAGACTTACCATGGGGATCATTTTGTAACATGTAAAAATATCAAATCGCTATGATATATACCTGAAACTAATATTATCTTGTATATCAATTAACTTAAAAAAATGACATTCATAAAATATAGTATTTCCTCCAAAAAGGACAAAAGGATCAGAAACAATTGAAAATTATAAAAATAAAAGCAACATTGTGTTAAATAACAGTAACTTCACAGTATCAGATATAAACTGAAGAGTTAAATCAATGCTTACTTTATCATTTCCATTAATATTCTATCTTTCGTTGCTGATAATTGGTAAGCTCAAGGTCTGTGGGATACATCTTCTGCTTCCCTACATTTATGCATTCTCTTATTTGAAATGCCCCGCCTCCTTTCCTCTATTTATCTAAATCCTTGTTAACTGTCAAAATCCAGTTCAATTTTTTCTTATATCCTCTAAACACTTTCAGTTCATAAACATGTTAATAGCTTTGAATTCCATTCCTAGAATATTAAATGTGTTTCATATGTAATTGCCATTTACTTATGCATTGCTTGTACTTTCACTCATTCAATCAAAGTACCTACTACCGGCTAGGCACACTGCTACAGCTAGAAATAGGACAGTAAACAAGGCAGATGCAGTCTCCGTGTCGTTAAGGCTCCCAGTCATTGGAAAATAGAATTTCAAACACAGAGTCATCCTGCAGGGTAACAGGGCCACGAAAAAAGACCCGATGGTATGCAGACATGATGCCACCCAAAGAGGACGCAACCTCGGAGAGGTTCCAGTTCCAAGAACACAGCACAGGAAGTCCCAAGTCACCTTCCCAGAAAGAAGATAATTTCAGAAAGAGGACAATTAAATATTGAAGAACACCCAGGGACTAATGGAGAGCTCTCGCTGTTTGTGATAGAAAGACTGAATGGCATACTGCTGCTTTTTGCAAACAGTTAATTTCACTCTCAACTCAGAAGCTCCATGACAGCTAGGAGTGTATTTAATAGAAGCTCAGTAAAGATCTGTTTGAATGCATGAACTGGAAGTGAGGGGTGGACAGAGTGGGGATTGAGCCAGAACTCAGTATTTGCAAAGGAAAAGTTGTAGTCCTCAAATGAAGAGATTGTTAGTTAGCAACAGACTGTATAATTTAGTGCATAGTATATCTTAAAGCGCCCAGATTTTCTTTATGTGTCACATAATGCTATCCACAGAAGTGGAATCAGCAGAATTTGCAGAAGCCCTTATGCAACTATGTGAAACAACTTACACAGTAATAGAAACAATTTCTGACTTCTTTAGAAGATGTGAAGAGAGACACTAATCTGGAAAATGTGAATTTAAACCTAAATATTTCTTCACTGTTGAAGACATTTTAAAGATTCTGTTTTAGGGATGCCTGGGTGGCTCAGTTGGTTAAGTAGCTGCCTTCGGCTCAGGTCATGATCCCAGCGTCCTGGGATCGAGTCCCACATCGGGCTCCTTGCTCGGCAGGGAGCCTGCTTCTCCCTCTGCCTCTGCCTGCCACTCTGTCTGCCTGTGCTCGCTCGCTCTCGCTCTCTTTCTCTGACAAATAAATAAATAAAATCTTAAAAAAAAAAAAAAAGATTCTGTTTTAAAGATTTGTTTTAACCGAAATTCACCAGAGATTACAAACAGGAATATATGATATATTAATTTCTTACAGAGGAAAGATTGCTAACGTTATGAGAATTTTGTTTATTTGGATAATGCATACAAGGGTGAATCACAGGGGTATTCTCTACTTGGACTCTGATCTATAATTAGCAAACACAGATTGCCAATCTTGTAGCAGCCTCTGAGTCAGAGATGTGATTTTAGTTAGAATAATCAGCTGACAGATAAGCAATTCTAACTTACTTTGGTAGGAGCCTGTGTCACAAACTGCATGGAAAATTAACAGAGCAGGCGTTAAAAATTAACTGATGAGAACTTGTGAAATCCAGAAATTTACTACCATGTGCTGAAGACCATTATGATTTTTCAGGCAATGTCCTTAAAAAAAATGAAACGTTGTGAGAGAACAAAGGACTGTTTTCCCATGATAAATTTGTTTTAAACAGTTAAAATGAAAACATCACAGGAAACAAACAAGGGAAATGAACTAGCACACAGGATTCCTACAAGAGACCAATTCTGAACACAACTGACAAGTGAATGGTAAACCTGTAAAGCGACTAGCTACTTACATCTTACAATATTGTTTTTCTTCTCCGCCTTCTCCCCCATCTTACATTACATGGGAAAATCGCTAGCTATGACTACTTACGACATGGGAAAAGACAGCCCAAAATCTGGATGACGAATATCAATATATTCATCCACTAGCAGTCAATCTGTAAATCGCTGACCGGCTGGGAGCCTGCTACCAAGCCTGGTAAACCAGTCCCTTACTGTGGCATCACCTACATGTAATGTACAATTAACTTGCTCTGAACTTGGTTCAGAGAGAATGTTACCTTCCATGTCTTTGCACCTCAACTATTAGGAAATGAAGGCACACTGATCTTTCTTAATAAATAAATGTAAACGCTGAAACATAAGATAGATACCCTTACACAATTAAAAAAAAAATTCAAGGCTTCTTACATATAAAATATTGGTTTTCAAAAGACCATACACTAATGGGAGAAAAACATCTTTATTTTCACTAGCTTCAACTAAAATTTGGTGTTTTCTTGAGACATGAAAGCAAGCAACAAATCATGGTGTTAATACACCCGTGACTCTCTCACCAATAATACTAAATATTTTAATATCACATTAGAGTATTGGGGATATGTCAAAAATATAATTTATGATTATCAGTCCTTTAAAGTTGTAACAGTTAATTCCATCTTCCTTCAGCTCTTATCACTTAACATATATTCATGAAGTCAAAATATAGGATTTTAAAATATTTTAATAATTGGTAGTGTTTTCTCTATAATTCTAGCATTTTGCTTCATCCATTTGATACAGTATGATGAGAACTAAGACATTCATCAGCCTGCCAAAGAGATGTGTGACACACAGAAACACATGATTAAGAAGCACCGGTCATGGGGCACCTGGATGGCTCTTTGGTCCCTGTTTTCAGACGGAAAAACTGTTACTAACCAAGTCTGATCATACTAAAAGGCCAAGAGAGAGGAAGATTCCCAAAGAATAGATGTTTGCAACAGTTTTAAAGATTTTGTGTTTGAACAAAAATTAATATAATTAAGAGGTTTCATCTAGTTAGTTTTGCTCTTATAAAAATCAAAGTACCTTGTTTCTAATTCAGTTATTCCTTGCTAAAATTAAAATGCAGCTGTTAAATATGATTTTGAAATTTTTGAATTATGTTAGATGTGAAGCAGAATGATTTAGATAAATATAATTACTGTCACACGCGGTTGACAAGCCAAGTTAGAAAACAAAACTGTAGTAGCTGTTGAACACTAAGTAATCACTTCCCCTCTCTACTGTATGTGGATCAGTGCCACTGGAAAACTCTGACGTAATATCACGGCTTCCTGGATCTGAGAATGATTTAAATTCTAATAGCAGAAGTTGAATGCGGTGGCTTGGAGGATGGATTTTGGAGTTAGAACTGGCTTTTAATGCTGATTATACCATTTGCCATTTATGTGACCTGAGTCTCAATTTTGAGGCCTGAAAAATTAGGACAAAATACCTACCTGACAAATTTATTCTGAAGATTGAGTTAACAAGTGTAAAAGAATTAGCACTTTGTACGGAAAAAGGGAATCAGTTTATAACTGGGAACTGATCACAAGAGCGGCACCAGGAGTGGGAGGAGAAATGGAAGGGAAATAGCAGAAAGGGTATGAAAATACCATTCTTTAGAATTGGTCATAGGATTCTCTTGAAAGCAAAACTACTGGAAGCAATTAAATGAAACTGTGAGCATCTAAACAGAAACCCTCTCTTCAGCATTTGAGGCATCTGAAAGAGGTAAGTGATGTGGGGGGTAGAAAGCAAGAACTTTAGAAAAATCTCAGTGAGAAGTAAGCCCGGAACAAGTATTGCCATGTTTTCCAAGATGATAAAAAGAAACATTGATTTTTATATAAATCAGGGCAGTGTGAGCTTGTGGCAATTAATTTAATAAAGCTCTGGAGGTGCTGATATCTTGTGTGCTAGAGTTTAAAATGCAAAAATCAAACTACTTTCCCTCCCAGTTTGCTCCAGGTCAACAATAGAACACAACCAAAATTAGGCAGATTGAATTGCTAACATGCTGAAACAATACAGGAAAAGCAAGAGAAGTTTTGGCAGTAAAGACTTAGTTTAATGGACTTATGGTCTAAAATCCATTAGACAGTCTTTGAGAAATCAATTTTCTATACCCAGATTCTACGTATCCTCTCCATCCATGTTCCCTACATTCTTTCCTCTGAAATAATGAATAAAATGCCAAGATGACTAAAATAGGATCAGATGTTCAGTAGGCTGAGGAGATCAAAATACGCCTAAACCCGAAAATGTATCTGACACACTCCAAGTGTTGGACTCTTGTAGTGTTAGCAATTAGTTGTAGATCTCCTCAGATGAGGACTGTGGTGAGCATTTTGGTGGCGGGGGAGGGCGTAGTGGTGACTCAGGAAGGAGAGGGAATGTTCACTGCTCTTGGTTAACCCTTACAACAACTGAGGTTCATTGTTCACTGGACTAAGGATAAAAACAGAGTCAGAAGGACCACAGTCTTCTAAGCAGGGAAAGGAATCTGGCCTTTCATTTGTTGATTTGACCTTTTTCACTGCCTAGTGAATAAAATCTGTATTTCCATACTGAATAGGATCTTCAGATAGAAATTCCAGGCAGACAAAAAGCAGAGCTCTAAACGAGAAATCAGAAAACAAACAAACAAACAAAAAAAACCAAAACCAACAACACACAAAAACAACTGGATCCATATTCTTTTTCTTAAATACCATGTGAGCTGGGGCAAGAAATATAACCTCCTAATCTTAGCCCCTTCATCTGTAAATGAATAGTTTAGATTAAACAAATTTCTGGCGACCCCATCTGCTCTCGAATTCTCTGAACCACTAGGCAAGATAAAACAATGAACTAATTTAGTAATGGTCTTTCAGCGTAACTAGGTTGCTATAATCAGGACTCTCCTGAAATACATTATTTTTCTCCACTTCTGGTTTGAATAAATTATTTTTTTTCTATCACAACAGTATAACAGCTCTGAATGCCTTCGGTCAAATATGTTAAAATTCCCTACAGCACACAGTCATCTTGATTAAAATATCAACAGTTTATTACAGATGGAGTGGTTCCAAAAAACAATAATGCTCTTCCGGTAGCAGGTGTTCCTGAATTTTATTCAAATGGCTAGCTGAAAAGATGCAAAAATTCTTTGTTTCCTAATGAAGCTAGACAGACTTTAACCCAAGAAAACCAATCATCAAACACCAGTAAATTAAAAAACCTTTCTAAAATTCTTCATCATGTATTAAAATCTACATATTACTCATCATTGATTAACCCCATCACAAAACAAGTCACTACATAAATAGGTAAAATTAAATATATTTGTAAAACCAAGTTGACTTTTATGTAACGCAACTCTGTTCCACCCCTGAGCACTTGTTTCAATTTTTTGTTTTAAATCTTAGATGGTCTGAAAAGCAATACATTTAGTGAGAAATGTAATGCTGAATATAAATGAGTAAAAGTAAAAGGTAAGTAGAAATGATAAATGTTATCAAGAATGAGTTTACTATTTTAAAAAAAGGAATCGCTAAATTCAGAAAAAGACTCAGCCAGTGTATTTTAATTTAAATTATCAACATCCAACTTTCCTCCATAGAAAGATAGAAACAAAACTGATTATGTAACATTCTAATCTTAACTTTTTAACCACCTGAGTTCAAGTCCGAGCTCATCCACTTTCTTACAACCTTTAACTTAAGTCCCTCTGAGTTTTGATTGACTCACCATAAATGAAGGGAACGAAATCACAGAGATCACAGCTAGTCCCCATGCACTAAGTCCTACTCACAAAGTGGTCTGGCCCAAGAAATGAGTTATCATTATATCCTTCCATGTACTAAATTATTCATTTCATTTAAAAAATTCAGTTATATTTTAAAAAGTTATTTCTCTTGAAAAATTCATTGTGTGTGTATGTGTGTATATTTTTTACACATATAACTAAAGCAAACTCAAAGGAAAGAAAAATTAAGTTTTCAATAAAATATTTTTTCCATCTTCTTGTAATTCACCTATTACTTCAAGACACAAACATTACATTTGCTCCAAACACATCACTTTAGTGAAAATTATTCTCATTTGACTGTAAGCAAGAAATATAGAAGAAAAATATAATATATAGAATATGTAAAATTGTACCATTCTTTACTAATTGCTTCCCAAACAAATAGCGTTGCTTTCCTGGTATTTTCCTAAATTCACACCTTTATTACAGGAGTAGTTTAAGAATCACACATATCCATGCTAAGAACTATTACTCCTTTTGTTTTCCTAAAAAATAAAATATTCCATGATTTCATCCCATGAAAATGGATCTCACTAAAATAGAATCTGCATTTCATTAAAAAAGCAGAACTCGTTAACATCAGTGGAAAAACTGGTAAGAACATAAGGATTCAAAGTCCCAGTCTGTCACTTGACTGGTTATGTAGCCATAGGATGGGTAGGTTATTTCTATGATAGCCCTTGGCCCACCTTCAGTAAAATAGGGCTCACATTCTTTAACTCAGAGGGCTGTGCTAAGAATTACATGAAATTGTATTAAGAGTTGATGTATCTACTATTGTGGCTGTGATGTGTAATCAATACTATCCTTTAAAACTACAACGTCATCAAACGATTGCTCAATGGTTGTGTGCCTTTTGCATCTGATTGCATGTATCTATTTCAGAGTTAAGATTACAAATTTTCCAGATCAGACTTTTCATTGAATTAAAATGGACATACAATATTATATTAGTTTCAGGTGTATAGCATACTGATTTGATATTTTTACGTATTATGAAATGATCACCTGGAGAGGACTAGTTACCATCTGTTTACAAACTTTCTACAATGTTATTGACTTGTATTCCCTATGTTACACACCCATGAGTTATTTATTTATTTATTTTTAAAAGATTTTATTTATTTATTTGACAGAGATCACAAGTAGGCAGAGAGGCAGGCAGAGAGAGGGGGAAGCAGGCTCCCTGCTGAGCAGAGAGCCCGATGCGGGACTCGATCCCAGGACCCTGAGATCATGACCTGAGCCGAAGGCAGAGACTTAACCCACTAGGCCACCCAGGCGACCCGAGATATTTATAATTGGAAGTTTGTACCTCTTGATCCCCTCTGCCTATTTCAACTGTTCCCTGGCCCCCTCCCCTCTAGCAACCACCAGTTTGTTGTATCTATGAGTCTGTCTTTCTCTTTTGTTTATTTGCTTTTTTAGATTCTACATGTAAGTGAAATCATATGGTACTTGTCTTTCTCTGACTTACTCACTTAGCACAATGCCCTCAAGGTGTATCTGTGTTGTTGCAAATGCCATGATTTCATTCCCCCTCCCTTTTTTTAATGGCTGAACATTCTGTTATATAAACATACCACATCTTCTTTAACATCCATCTCTCAACAGACACTTAGGTTACTGCCCTATCTTGGCTATGGTAAATAATGCTGCCATAAACACAGGCATGCATATATATATTTTTCCAATCACTGTTTTTGCTTTCTTTGTATAAATACCCATAAGTGGAATTGCTGGATCAGATGGTAGCTCTATTTTTAATTTTTTGAGGAAAACTTCATACTGTTTTCCAGTGGCTGCACCAGTTTGCATTCCCACCAACCATGCACGAGGGCTCCCACATCCTCACCAAGACTTGTTATTTCTTGTGTTTTTGATAAAAGCCATTCTGACAGGTAGGAGGTGACAGCTCACTGAGATTTTGATAAGGCAGCATATAGAAGAATCTTGCTTTTCATATCTACTGAGCCACATTCTGTCTTTTTTTTTTTTTAAAGAAGAGAGATTTTATTTATGTATTTAACACAGAGAGAGAGAGAGAGAGAGATCACAAGTAGGCAGAGAAGCAGGCAGAGAGAGAGAGAGGGAAGCAGGCTGCCGGCTGAGCAGAGAGCCTGACATGGGGCTCAATCCCAGGACCCTGGGATCATGACCTGAGCCGAAGCCAGAGGCTTAACCCTCTGAGCCACCCAGGTGCCCCCACATTCTGTCTTTTGATTGTAGACTGGTTCATTTACACTTCATGTCATTATTTATTAACTATGGACTAACTGTCATCTTGTAAATTGCTTTCTGGCTATTTTTGTTGCTCATCTCTGTTCTTTTCTTGGTTTGTTCCTTTGTGTTTGTTTTCTTTACATTTAGATTCCTTTGTCTTTTACTTTTGTGTTCTTAACTCTAAGTTTTTTCTTTGTGGTTACTGTAAGGTTCACATACAATACATATTTAAACGGTCTCCTTTAAGTTGGCAGTAAGTTAATTTTGAACATATTCCAAAGCTTTATATTTTTACTCCGCTCCTGTGCATTTTATATCTTTGATGACACATTTTACATCTTTTTGTGTTATTTATCCCTCAACTAATTACTGCAGTTTTAACTAATTTTGCTACTTTCGTCTTTTATCCTTTATACTCGCTTTGTAAGGTGTCGATCATTATCTTGATTACTTGTGTTTTCCAGTTCGGTTTCTAACTTCATATATTTTCCTACTAGTATTTGTGCCTTTCTCTTTTTAGCTTAGATGACCCCCTTTAACATTCCTTACATGTATGGTCAGGTTCAGTGGTGATGAACTACTTTAGCTTCTGCTTCTGGGAACACTCTTAATCTTGTCTTCAATTCTGAATGGGTTGGGAGTCATCCCTTCAGCACTTTGCATCTGTCGTGTGGTGCATGACCTTCTGACCTGTAACCTTCCTGCTGAGAAACCTGTGGATAACCTTATAATGGTTCCCTTTCATACAGTGTGTTGCTTTTCTCTGGCTTTTAATATCTTCTCTTTATTATTAATTCTTACCATTTTAATTATAATGTGTCTCAGTGTGTTTCTCTTTGGGTTCATCTTTTCTCTTTTTTCAAAAGATTTATTTGTTTGTTTGTTTGAGAGAGAGAACAGAGGGAGGAACAGAAGGAGAGAATCTTCAAGCAGACTTCCCACTGAGTGTGGAGCCTAATGTGGGGCTCGATCCCACAACCCATGAGATCACGACCTGAACCCAAACCAAGAGCTTGTAACTCAACTGACTGAGCCACCCAGGCATCCCTGGGTTCCCTTTGTTTGGAACTCCCTGGGTTTTCTGGACTTGGATATTTGTTTCCTTCCTCGAATTAGGAAAAGTTTTTTGCCATCATTTCTTCGAGAATTTTTCTGGCCCTCCCTCTCCTCCTCCTTCTGGGACTCCTATCATGAAAATGTTACTCTGCTTCCTACTGTCTTGGAGGTCCCTTAGGCATCCTGTCTTTTGAAAATTCTTTTTTTGCTTTCATTTTCCTGCTGTGATTGGGTGTTTTCCATTGCGCTCTTTCTGGTTCACTGATACATGCTTCTATTCCATCCATTCTGCTGTTGCATACCTACAGTATTATTTCTCAGTGCCGTTTTAACTTCTGCTCGGTTATTTTCTATCTCTTTGTTGAAATTCTTGCTGTGTTCATCCGTTCTTCTCCCGAGATCAGTGGACATCTTTATGGCCATTACTATGAATTCTTTATTAAGGGTGTTGCTTATCTCAGTTTCATTAAGGTCTTTCTCTGAGAATTTCCCTTATTGTTTGGTTTGGAATAAATTTTTCTCTCTGCTCAATTTGTTTCTGTTTATTTCTCTTTACATATTGGGTGAAACGGCTACCTGTCTTGGTCTTGAAAGGATGGTCTTGTGGAGGAGTTGTTCCATGGGATGCAGAAGCACCACCTTCCTTGGCCACCAGAACCAGGCACTCTGTGGGCTGCATGACTACGCTGGCTCAGACAGGGCCACAGCTGCTGTGCAGGGAGATCAAGGCTTACATCGCTGACCCATCCCAGCTGTGCACAGGGTGGCTGGGGTCCAGGGCATTCATCTGTCCTGGTTGTGCCTTGACTGCTGCATGGGGAAGACGGGTTCCTGGTATGTGCCTGGCCTTGCTGTAGCTCCGACAACGTACAGGGTGAGTGGAACATGGGGTGCTTCCCCCAGTCTGGTTATATGACAGGGAGGGCAGACCATGCCCTCCGTGTGTTAGCTAGAGAGAGGGCACCGAAAATGGCACCCATGTTCCATCACCAGGAAGTCAGGATGAGTGGCAAAAATGGCATGTACCAGCACTTCCAGCCCTGGATAAAACCCTCACACGTTCCCGCCTCCCTGGCAGTCATTTTAAACTTAGTAAGCAGATCTCCCTTGCTTATGGTCTAGGTACTTTTCAGTCTGTTCCTTTTGTGCTAGATCTCAGTGTGAGTGGGTTTGCAGTGAGCCTTCTTCGAGTGGGGTATATGTTCCTTATAGTTCGATGTTTCTCCTGGTCTTCAACCCCATTTATTTTTTATTTTTATTTTTTAAATTGATTTATTTGTCAGAGAGAGAGGGAGAGCGAGCGAGCACAGGCAGACAGAGTGGCAGGCAGAGGCAGAGGGAGAAGCAGGCTCCCTGCCGAGCAAGGAGCCCTATGTGGGACTCGATCCCAGGACGCTGGGATCACGACCTGAGCCAAAGGCAGCTGCTTAACCAACTGAGCCACTCAGGCGTCCCCCCATTTATTTTTAAAATCAGATATTTAGCAGGCTCATCTTTCTGGTGCTAACACTCAAGGTCAGAGTGCCTGATGTGGGGAACAAGCTCTTTACTCCTTGAGGGAGAATTCCAAATTTTGGGGATCCCTCCCATTATGGGATCACTGCATCTGTGGTAGGGTTCCAGGGAGGATGTGTTTCTGCTTCTCCTGTCTGTCCCAAAGTCTCTTCTGTCTTTTGTTGTAGAAATGCTAGCCATCTAGTTCTCAGGGGTTTTTGTTTGTTTACAGAGGAAAATTACATATGTAGCTATAAATCTGTTGTATATAAAGGAAGGGGTTGTGTTTAGGGTCTTCCTAAGCTTGAACCACCACCCCTGCTTCCCAGACTAGAATTTATTGTTGTGCATGTTACCCATAACAGTCATTCCTTCATAAGGACTGTCCCAAAAAGGGATGCCTTGAGCCTGACTGTGAGCTCAAGGAGGACAACTCTCCTTTCCTGCAGTCCCTTCTCTGAAGAGCTCAGAGGCACATAAAGACTAAAACTTCAAGGTCTTGCTCTCACGATTTTATGACCTACCTGTTGAAATAGAATACATATAATTGAACCTTTAGTGAGAAAGAAGATTTCAAGAGCTGTGAGGGACACTCTGAGGAGTAATTGTGGTGGGCAAAAGTGGTCAGGGAAAGTTTTGTGAAAAGCTGAATTTGCCAGATTGTGTTAGCTTTGGTAGGAGGCACAAGAGGGAAACACAGAAGGAGACATTCCTGAGAACAGACAGGGGAGACTGAGCCAGAGGCAACACATGCATAAATTGAGACCATTTCAAAAGCGAGAGGTAGAGAAAGAAAAGGCAGAATCCCTGCCCCTATTGTGTTTGCCATCTGGCTAGGAAGCTTTCAACTTAATGAGCAGGTTAAAACCCAGCATGGTTCCACACAGAGAGCAGTCTAAGAAGTACTTTGTAATGATGATCAAAAATACTTACCATATTAATTACCAAAATAAAATGATTGCCCTAAAGATCCTGAATGTAAAATCAATATACACAATGAAAGATTTCTCTTTTGCAATAAATGTCACTAAAGGAGGATAAGCACTTCTCCTTTAAGCAAGTGTTACTGTGTTTTAAAAAATATGGTAGGAAGATAGTTCCTTAAAAATGCTGTGAAATGCCCATAGAAATCCTTTGGAGGAACCACAGGAGTTCAACCTGACTTCACAGGAAGACTTACCTCGCAAGATAGCTTCATTTTACATTTCACAGTAATAAAAAGTTTGTTACTGAGATGTAAGATTAAAGGTGAACATGAAGGAAGCACAAACTAACAGCGAAACCCACAGAGGGGTACAAAGTCCTTCACATGCGAAATCCTTCACTGTGTCACCAAGCGTCGCGCTCAGTAATGTACGAGCAAAAGACTCTTGTGAGAACTTCCAGCACTACAGTTAAGCTCCTCTATTTAGATATAAGCATAATTCACTGTGGTATTTGCTGCACGTATCTATTAGCATTTCTGATTCTAAAAGAATCCGAAATTACAAAGTTACCTCAGGTTTCGGATAAAACACGGACTATGCAGCCATCATCTCCTCAGACATCAGAGCCCTGTGGCACTCTCGTCAGGCATTCCCCGACGGCGCTAGGCCACTCCAGGCAAACTCAGGTGTGATAAAACAGCAGTGGCCTCTACAGCACGTTTCTAAAGTCAGCTTTCTCGGAATTCTAACCAGATTCTCTAAAGGAACACCCACACACATGCACACACACGCACACACACACACGCACACTCATCTCCTTTTTCCTGCCGTTTTAACTTGCCAAAGAATAGAGGTATATGAACCAAGTCCTATTAATATTAATATATACTTTGCTATTTTGCTCCCTGAACACTGTCACTTTGTTATACTAAATTAAAGCCCTGACAGAAACATCCAATTAATTCTCACTAAGAAAATGCATTATTGTGTCATAGTTAATAAGCAGTTCAATGTAATCACACCTTGATCATTCTTCTGACCGGTTCAGTCCGTGGCAAGGTATGGTCAGAACCCAAATGTCTAACATTAGTTCCCTTCGTGATTGCTCATAAAGGAGTTAAAAATGGATAGTCACTCTCCCTTAAGATGTACAGATAATCGATTCTCTTTTACTCGGAAGGAAATGCTGAGACGGCAAGGAGAAATTTGAGTCTTCGACTAAATGTTATCATAAAAGGAATCTCTGGGATTCAGTCATAACCACAGAGTCTGATGTTGAGCTCCAAGCTAGTTCCCATGCCCTGCTTATCAACCCCCCCAGAGCATCTGAACCCCAAGTAGAAGTGCCCCATGATGAAAGGAAGCATCCTCTGGTCAAGTTAGCTGAATTGTGAAAACTCCCTATGGCCATGGGCTGCCTGTAGGAATCTTCACTAAGCTGAGAGGCATGAGGGACAAGGATCCTACCTTAACGAGGACCTGAATGGAGCCTGTAGCCTTTGCAGATATGAAATACCAGAAGCTTAGGGTGCAGGCAGCGCTGGATTCTTGCCACACAGCACTCCTGAGGTGTGCTTCTTCGCCCCGAAGGCCCACCGGAGTGGCCTCCAGGTACAAGAAGTGCCCTAGGAAGGAGGACAGCATTCAGATAGGACAGAAACAACAATGAGAGGATCATTTTAGTTTTTCCATCTTAGTTAGGGGTTTTGACTACATTTCATAGGATATGAGCTGCCAAAGGCATTTGCATTTGAAACAGAAAGAAAATCGAATAGCCTTGCTTCTAGCTCATGGACAGAACAATTTCCAACTGTCTGTGCTTTGAGCAAAGTACCTCACAGTATGCAGATTAACTGACGTGACAGGATATTTATGTCACAGAGTCGACAACATAGTTACAGATACCATTTAATGGACTCGCTATACTTTCCAGTTCTTGTAAAACAATGCAAAGATATTATCTATGAAAAATAAAGGAATTACAATCTACTTCCAAAAATGCAGTCATTTATTGAGAGCAAAAATAAAATGCGGAGAATCTTAATATGTTACATGGAAGATACTGAGTTTTATATTTATGTATCCAAATATTTGAAACATTTTTTGCATGTACAGCTGAGTGTCTGCCCGGAGCTCAGACCTTCAGTTCTCTGGTGTGGTCAGTTTGGCTTGGAGGGTTTTGCTGTATCATAGGCCTGAGGAGTTGCTACTCTTAAGACACTTTCTTTCCTATTCTGAGGCTTCCAGGAATTCAGGGTCCTTTCTTTATTCTGCTGACATCCTTTGTCCTTTGACCAAGGAGTCTGAGACTAGACCTCATCTACTCACTGCAAAAATGAGGCATTCTAACACGTCTGACAGGTGTGACTTTACAGTTAATCTGCATGTTACCGTCTACAGCTTCCAAACCTGCTTTCCCTTCATACGTATCATCTCATTTCTCTAATCCCTGCTTGGGACACAGGGAAAACTGGATTCTCTCCATTTGTGGATGAGAAATTTGAGAATCTGAAAAGCTACAGGACATGTGAATGATCCAATGAGTGGCAGAATTCAGGGTTATTAATTATAAAGATGAGTCATTGAGGAAAGGTGCCTGACGGCAGCACACATTATCATCCATCGACAATGATCAGAACAACACTAAACTTTGGTTACTCCCTGTTACGTGTTGAATTGTGTCTTCCCGCCCAACCCCACAAAAATGGTGAAGTCCTAATTCCAGTCTCTGTGAAAGTGACCTTATTTGGACCTTTGTGGACGATCAAATTAAAACGAAATTTTCAGGGTAGGCCCTCGTCCACACTAAGACTGTGCGGTAATGAAAAGGGTAAATTTGGACACAGAGACAGACATGCATAGAGAGAAGACAATGTAAAGACATAAGAGAACGCCACCTATAAGCCAAGTAATGTGTGAGACCACCAGAAGCTGGGAGAGAGGCACGGAATAGGCAACTCTCCCTGACAGCCCTCAAAAGGAACCAGTTCTGCTGACACCTTGATTTTGCCCATCTACGTTCTAGCACTGTGAGAAAATGTCTGTGGTTTACATCTCTGGTACTTTGTGATGGCAGCCCCAGGAGACAAATACACTCGTGTAACGTTGGATTCGCCTGCCATGACCCCACACTAGTCTCTCCGGAGCTCTCCAGGATGACAACACTGTGACTATGATGAGGAAAACCTACCGTTTTTGTCTCCAAGTGTGTGGTCCTCGGGAGGTCGTAGGCTCTGATGAGAGCCAACTCCCAAAGCCCAATCAGAGTTCTCAGCCAGGGAGTTTTGCCAGCCACACCAGCCTTTCTCAAAAGTACAGGAGGTACCACATTCATTTTCGTCTGTGTCATCTCCACAGTCATCTACAAAATTACAGCTTTGCTCTGGTTTATAACATTTGCCATTCTGACATTCCCGATAGCCATGGGGGCAGGAACCTAGAAAACAGGAAATGAACGAAGATGAGGAAACACTACTAACTCATCGCTGAGCTTAAAAGCTAGTAAGAGCGATTTACTTTAACATATAAAGAAACATGGTGTTCTTAGGAGTATGAGTTATCTGACACCAATCTCTCTCTCCTGATCCTGTCCAGTGCTCTGGCCAACAGATCGCTTACTAGGACTATTCAAAATGAAAAAAAAAAAAAAAAATCAAGTATCATCTTATTGATCTAGGAAAGTACCCCAAGTCTCCTCAAATACAGCATTTCCTGCAAGCTAAGTTCAAGGATATAAATTAGATCTGAAAGCCAATGAGGCTGTCCATTTTTTATCCTGAAACAAAATCTTTAGGATACTAAGAGCTTATGTATTATGGTGTATTTGGAAGCACATTCCATTACCACCCATGCATTTCAATATTTATCAGAAACCAAATATGTGTGTGTGTATATATATATATAAATAAACCAAATATATATATGTGTATATATATATAAACCAAATATGTACATATATATACATATATATATAGTATTTCCAAAGAAGCAGAGATATGAATATATAAGTAATATTCAACTTTATAACAGATTTTTCTCCAAAAAGCATATATATCTGTCAATTGCTTAGAATTTTAGAAATAATTTCCCTACAAAGAAATGTCAACCATAAAGTTTTATTTTTTGCTGATTTTTCTTTTCCTCCAGAAAGCTTAAAATAAAGAGCAATGTTTCCAAAGACCTGAGTTTGAACCTTGGTATTGATCCTCCTCAGCTATGAGACGTGCATCATCCTATCCTTGATGAGTCTAGTTTCTCTATCTAAAAAAAGAAAAAAGAATAGTACAACCTACAGAAGTTAAGCTAATTAGAGAGACTACTGTTGATATCCCCAGTGCCTAGCCTGGCCATTAGTAGGTGATCAGAAAATACTAGTCAAATACATGAATGAGTGAAATACAGTGTTCTGGAAATGGTAAACCAGTTCAGTGTGTACACTTAAGATATTATAATTATCCTGCTCCGATATTACAATAGGGTATAACACCAGGGTAACAATATTTTAGGAGAAGAAGTCATTCAAAGATCCAACTTAGGATTATCCACTCCTCAGTTGCTGTGACTCTACAGTATCAGAAATTTTCTCCCTTTCTGTCTTCCCCATCTGGTATGTACGGAAACTGATAAAGCCTCCCTATTTTATTTCTGTGTGGCAGCTTCAATGGCCTGAGGTTGTCTGGGAGCTGAGGACAGGTGTGGATTGGATCTGGGGGTGGATACAGGGATTCCCTAGACGGTGTTCTGGTTGCTGAAAACTGCTGACAAAATCTCATAAAGAAGCTTTCATGTCCTGGATCAGTCCCATATTTTAGAAAATAGATGGCTAAGAGGGAAGAAGTGGGAGGACATGGATGGGATACCATATAGAAACCCCTGGGGAGAAGACTAGTATTCTGAAAGCTTCTAGCCATTCTGTGTGCTAAGCTGTTTCTGGACTGTTTGTTCAAAATTGCCTAATTAAATGCCCTTTACACTTGCAAAGCCTTTGAAAATAAGTTTCAACCATGCATTCTGCCTCTAACAAAACTTTCTTGTCTGGGTTAATTGCTAACATTTTCCTTTCTTGCAGCGTGGGATTAAACTATTTTTATTTCTGCCCAGTTCAGTTTTAGCAGATTGAGGGTAAGACAAAAGGCCTTTAATGTTTCATTCACAGAGCTTGACTCAGAATCACAACATTAAAGCAATTCTGAGCTACACATAAATGAAGAACATGTACATTATCCCTCATTTATAGATGAAATATAAATGATTATAGATGTTAAGCAACTTGATGATTTTTCAAGAGCAGATGCAATTTGGACCCAGGTCTATTGTCTTCTGAACTCTTTCTTTCTTTCTTTCTTTCTTTCTCTCTCTCTCTCTCTCTCTCTCTCTCTTTCTTTCTTTCTTTCTTTCTTTTTTTTAAAATATATTGAAAAAAAGAAGAGCAGTGATCCAGGTAAACTACCACCAGACCAGACCACCAAGAAACAAAAATGGTAGTGTTGACTACCAGATGCATTATTTCTCATGTGACTGTTGAGAACCTGCAAAATTACTAAATCATTTAATTTTACACAAGTTGGCACTGTATTGATTCTGTCAACTCCAACTTGTTTGGGAAGTAAAACCAAAACTGGTTCTTAAGATGCTTTTCTCCAAAGACAAACCATAAGAGACTCTTAGTCCCACAAGACAAACTGAGGGTTGCCAGGGGTAGGAGGGTAGGGAGAGGGTGTTTGGGTTATGGACATTGGGGAAAGTATGTGCTATGGTGAGTGCTGTGAAGTGTGTAAACCTGGCGATTCACAGACCTGTACCCCTAGGGCTAATAACACATTATATGTTAAAAAAAATTAAAAATTAAATTCTATCTCTAAGGAGGTCACTTAGTACCAGTAAAAAGAGAAGTGCGTTAAAAAAAAAAGATGCTTTTCTCCAAAAAGACTGCATCAAACTAAAATTTAATTCTTTTAAAACAGACAAGAAAGTAATTTGAACATGTTTCTAAATGGAAACACATCACAGGTCCCAATATATTACACAACAGATATAGCCAATATTTTAGAATAATCATAATTTTTAAAAATTTCTAAAACATATGTAGCTACATAATTCAAAAAAACATAACAATTTAAATATTACATTGGATTATTTTGAACAGAAAGCCCTTCACATTAATAAAGACAATTTCACTGCTATCATGTGCTCCTACCCATAAAACATTTTGCCAAATATCAAGGAAAATTATCAACAATGTGGATAGTGTTATTTACCTATTTCCAAATTATTTCCCATGTCTGTTGTTTTGTCCAAAGAAACCAGCTACTAAGGGGGAGGGTGTATATATTTAAGTGATTCTGATATAAAACTTTTATGACATTATTATCACTTTGATTTTTAATAAAAAATATATTATTCAAATTAGACAGAGACCTTCTTGGTGGGCAGTTTATTTTTGCAAAAAGGAACAAATGATGAAAGTAAAAAACCTCCAATGCAAATAAATCTTGGAGACACCAGAATCTTAATTTACTGGAATGAAAACTGATTCTTTGCCTCCAAACTCTTCCAGTGAACAGCCTTCCCCAGCTGTGTTTATGGCAACTCTATAACCCCAGTTACTCGGAGGAAAAACAAACCTTAGAAGGGGCTCAGTGTGGCAGGGTCTAACTCCACGTTTTGATGTCTGACTGGAGTGCTGACAGGGCTTCCTTTGTGTTCCACATCCAGAAACCCAGTACGATAGCCCAGGTGCCCTCTTACTGGCAGGCAGTTCAAACTATGTGTGTCCTTATCTGTGCATGGAAATTCTCAACCCAGTCCCACCATCCAACCACCAGAAAACTCAGAATCAATTTCCTTTCCTTGTTCTCTAAAACTGCTTTTGGACATGCCTTGGAACTACCCTGTTGTCCCAGAAGGCCTCATTATATGAGCAATGGACATTTTCAACCCTTTGAGTGTACAATCAATATTGTCAGTCTTTTTTTTTTAAGATTTTATTTATTTATTTATTTGACAGAGAGAGATCACAGTAGACAGAGAGGCAGGCAGAGAGAGAGAGAGGAGGAAGCAGGCTCCCTGCCGAGCAGAGAGCCCGATGCGGGACTTGATCCCAGGACCCTGAGTTCATGACCTGAGCTGAAGGCAGCAGCTTAACCCACTGAGCCACCCAGGTGCCCCCCAATATTGTCAGTCTTAACATCCAAAACAAATTTTGGCCGAAGGTGGGCCAATCCTCAGTTCCAAGGTGGGCATATTTGTGTGTGTGTGTGTGTGTGTGTGTGTGTATAGAATATTTTATTTCATAACATATATAAATATTCACTGTTACTATTTTGGTCTAAGAGACTGTCATTTTATGTGATTTTATTATAATGCTTTCCTTTCTGATTTCTATGCCTTACCCTTGACCCCTTATGGTCCATTAAACAAAATAAAACCATGTCGTATTTTAACATAATTGAATGTCACTCCTCTATCTCAAATTGTATTTAAATATTATTCCCCATTACAAGGAGCCAGATCTCTGAGAAAATAGTCCATTTGGAACTAAGAACAAAAAATTTCAAGATGAACCTAGATTTTTTTTTGTACTAGAAAATAATAAAGTGCTCAAAAAATTATAGCATTATGATGAAAGGCTTAAGGAGGCAGTTTTTAGAGAAATTTACTGGCCAAATCAGAGAGAACTTGAGTATCAAAATAAGTAATACAAAGACTTCTGCTCTCAGCATATACACAGCAGGAAACAGTAATAAAGCATGAAATTATCCTTTAGCAATAAACAACTAGAAACATAGGCAAAGTATATACAAGTGTTTTTAGACACTGAACATCAGGAAATACAGGTTTGTGATCCCTTAGAGAAATGAAAAAAGGCATACCCTATGATTACCCCTAGATTTCTGTATGGAGTCACTTTTGGACTATAACTCCAATAGGGTCAGCCCAGCAGAAAATGGAGTCACACACTGTAGAGGAAATAGCATGGGACAGTTGGAATTTTCAAGGCTGGGTGGTGGGGGAAAGAGTACTATACAGAGAAGGAGATCCAGAGATATGCCTAAGTCTTTATTTGAATTCTAGTTTTTATATTTGTAGGATAAAATCCAAAAAGAGAGACTGAGAACAACTTCTAAGAGAATAATAACTAGGAGTTATATGCTGAAAAATTGCCAGAGTTCACAGAGGGCCACATATCTTTGAGTTTCTATCAGCCAGAATGTAGAGTCCTTGGTGAATACACAGGGCATTCAGTAGGAACTCCAGAAGGGTACAATTTAGTATGGGTAAAGTAACTCTAGAAGGAAGTAGAATCTAGACCGTGGATTGGATTGGCAACCTATCATCTTAGGACCAAATCTGGCCTACCACCTGTTTAAGTAAATAATGTTTTACTGGGACTTAGCCATGCCCACTTGTTTACACATTATCTATGGTTACTTTCACACTAAAATGGCAGTTAAGTAGTTGCAATCAAGACCATATGGCCTGCAAAGCTGAATATACTCACTCACTGAACATGTTCTTTTAACCTCAACTTGTTTTAATACTAGATTACTTTAAAAACCAGAGTTTCCTAAGTTCAAAAAAAAAAAATACAGAGGAAAATGTGCAAAGAGGCAAGAGATAAGGAAATACAAAATTCCAGTCAAAATAAATAAGTCACCGGAATGGAAAGTGCAGCATAGGGAATATAATCAGTAATACTGTAATAATTTTATATGGTGACTACAGCTATGGTGGTGAGCATGTTGCAACATATGTAATGGTTAAATCACTGCTGTCACCCAAAAATAATGTAATATAGCATGTTTAACTATACTTCAAGAAATTAATATAAAAAATTTTTATATTAATCAAAAATTAATATCAAAACGTTATAGACTTCTATCTTAAATCTGTCTTTTAAAAAACTTAAACATAAACCTCAAAAGGACCAGACAGAACTGTTAGCAACTTCAGCACCTCTAGAACAAAGTTCAATGCTTTTTAAAGGAACATATCAAGCTTCAACACTTAGCAACAAGAATTCACAATTCCAGCATCAATTTAAAAATTACGAGTATGTGGGCACCTGGGTAGCTCAGTCAGTTAAGCCTCTGCCTTCAGCTCAGGTCATGATCCTGGGGTCCTGGGAGAGAGCTTCACGTCAGGCTCAGGGGAATCTGCTTTTCTCTCTCCCTCTGCCTCTCCCCTAGCTTGTGCTCTCTCTCCCTTTCTGTCTCTCTCAAATTAAAAAAAAAATCTTAAAACAAAACAAAACACCAACATTAAGGCTTTGGGTAGGTTATTTTGGGGAGGGTCAAAGAAAGTGGAATTTTCATCCAGATTAGGTGCTTTCAGGAAGGAGAAATAATTACATGATTGTCTATCTTAATGATTCCTATATAACGAAGGGAAGACTAGAATAGGCTAAAGTCATAATGGGTTGGAAACACTCCTATGAGTCAAGATATGGAGATGTTTGGTCCTTTTTTTTTTTTTTTTTTGGCCAAGATAATGGTCGTGTTTGGCTTGTCTTCAGTCACAATTACAAAGTGATCTTGTTTTTATCTTGATCCATTTTCCAGAGTGGCTTTGTCAGATATTGACACTCTGAAATTGTTTATGTCCAACAAGAGAACCACCAGCTCAGAGCAACACCAAAGCCTAAATGATATAGTACCAGGCCAAGTCCCAGATGCCATGGGCTGCTTTTCTTTTTCTCACTTTGCAGTTCTATTTATGTGGCAAGAGAGTTCCGAGGAGCAGCCAACCCTTTTAAGGGATATAAGGATAGAAAACAAAACCATTATGGTTCTTCTTGGGTTTTTTGTAGTAAGTTAAAAAAAAAAAAAAGGTAAACCAGTTGCTTTGGGAGACCCTGAAACATTCTGAATGTCCTTCATATTTGTTATTTGTTTAAGCCTCTTGATCTCTCCCCTTAGTAATTTAAAGCAAAGAATTGAAAATGTGAAGGTGCCGTGGCATCTACTTTACTGTTAGCACAAAAGGAGGTAACACATGGAAAGAAATTCCATAAAATAGATGACAGTAGGCTGAAGGAATGGACAAAGAAAAGAGGTAGAGGAATTGTAGTTTGTGTTAAGAAAGCAAGGAAAACATGGAAAGGAGTCTAGGAGGAACAGAAGTGCCTAAGCTTTGAGAAGAAGGCCCATCACGGTTCCAAAGTGGCTAACTACAGCAGTCTGGCAGAGACTCTTGTTCAAAAACCAGCAGTTTCTCTGTTTATAGGCTTCTTGGGCCATGGGCTCAGCCCTCGACTGAGAACAAAGTGGAAATTGGCTCAAATACCATTCTGGTAGCTTCCATCTTCTTCATTCCAATCAAATGTTCAAAATGGGTGAAGAACACTTCCTAAAGCCTTGCTCAGCATGACAAAAATTTACACTAAATTGTCATTCATGTTCATTTAAAAAGATATTTCCATAAAGATTAGTTTATTCCTATTTTTTAATTACCCAGTTTTAATACTTAAGCATTAAGAAATGCTATGCTAACATTACATGCTAACACTCAAACGGTTCTAATCCTTTGCTGGAAAAGCACTCAAGAAATCCAAAGCTACTTTTAAAAAATAAATATTCCTTTATGATTCTGACATGGAGGAAACTGCTGACATCTTGGTGGTAAACAAATTGTATACCTTGAGTTTCTAGTGTATCACATTTAAGAAGGTAATGAGCTTGATCATTCAAAATCATCATTTTCTGAAGTTTCAAGTTCATCTATCAGGAATAACATGAAGACAGTCCAAGGAATTATTTCTGCCATCAGGAAATGTAAAATATAGTAATATTTTATTGTTTTCCAGTGTACTTGATAGAGGCTATGAATATTTAGGGAGAATTGGTTCTAAGATATCACAAATGAAGCCACTACCATGAGACAGAGAGCTAGAGCTAGAAGTATGACCTAGGGATAAATCTCCAGATCAAAATCACTTCAGGAAAATTTTATTTTGTACTTTTATGCAGTCAAATTTGTCATTCTTTCCTTTGATGGTTTTTGACAATGCAATATTAAATAAAATTCTTCCATATTTTTTCTTTTTTTAAAAGATTTTATTTATTTATTTGACAGAGAGAAATCACAAGTAGGCAGAGAGGCAGGCAGAGAGAGAGGGGGAAGCAGGCTCCCTGCTGAGCAGAGAGCCCAATGCAGGGCTTGATCCCAGGACCCTGAGATCATGATCTGAGTCGAAGGCAGAGGCTTAACTCACTGAGCTATCCAGGCACTATTCCATATTTTTTCTAGTACTGTATGATTGCTGTATAATTTCATTTTTAAAAAATATTTAAATATTTTAAACCTTTGAAATTTACTTTGGCATATAGAATGAAAGAATATTCTTAAAGTGAGACAGAGGAATACACACACATGCACAACATACACACATGCTGGTGTGTGTGTTTTAATATTTATTTATTCATTTTGGAGGGAGAGAGAGAGGATGAGCAGGAAGGACAAAGGGAGATGGAGAGACAAATTTATTCATATACTCTATTGAGCATGGAGCCCAGTGTGGGGCTCAATCCCACGACCCTGAGATCACAACCTAAATTGAAACCAAGAACTGGAGACTTAACAGCCTGTGCCATCCAGATGCCCCCGTCCTGGTGTGTTTAATGAATGTCTTTGGAAAGAGACATAAGAAATTAGCAGTTCCTCTGGAACAGAAAACAAAGACAGAAGTCAGAAGAAAATATTTTTCTTTAATCCAGCCCATTTTTTATAATACTGTAGATATTTAAATAAATGTTTGCTTTATTTAAAAATAACATGCCAGGACATCTACCTAGGATAAAGAAAGGATTCAAGTAGTAGTTCTAGTTGGGGAATCCAAAATAGCTAACACTCCTCTGATGAGTATTAACCTGGACTGAGGGACAAGAATGTTGACAGTTTTCTGGACATCATGGTTCATGGCAAATGGAAGACTGAACTCTCTCCATTCCAGGTGGCCATGGACGAAATGCTGAAGTTAAAGAAGAACCAAGTTCCAGTTTGGACAAGTAGATATATGGAATGAAATGCTCTATGAAATATAGAAAGATCTATACTACTTTTATATAGTGGAGTATGAACTACAAAAGGCAGAATAAATAGGGGAGGAAGGTAGTGGAAAAAGAATTCAAAAGAAATCCCGTAGTTATCATTGATCCCTGCTCCTACTTCATTTCGTATATTCAACCAACCACTAACACTGTCCCATTTTATTTTCTCGATTTTTCTTGAACCACCCACTTCTCCAGGGACATTCGGGTCTCTCCCTAATGAGACAGTGTCCTAACTGATGCTCTGCATCCACGTGAGTCCCCCCTCCCCAAATTTGTATTATACACTGTGAACACAGCAATGTTTCTGAAGTGCAAACTGGATCACTATGTTGCTTGAACGTCATTAAATGGCTTCCTATCAGAGTTAAGGTAAAGACCAATAATGTTAATGGACTATTGGACATAGGTTCAACTCAAGGTCTGTGTGCTGTTCACCTTTCCAGCCATCTCATAGTCCCTCCTCAACCCTCCACCATAAAAATCTACTAGCCTTCTTGCAGCCCCTCCAACCACAGATATTTTACATATGCTGGGCTACCTGCCTCTAGAAATCTGTCTTTGAAAACCTTGCACATTTCAGCTCAATATCCACTTTCTGCAAAACAGTCTTGATTGGTCAAGACCATTCACCATGGTCTTTCACCATTCTAGGCAGCTCTTTTTCACAAAACTTTAATAATATTCATTGTACTTGTCTACATGGTTACATGCATAATGACTCTTTCTCCTCTGCTAGTCCACACGGCCCATGGGGAGAGAAACTACCATGTACTCAGAAAATGCTCCCTGTGCATTTTGCCGGGTGAACAAAGAAACGAGTGAATGAACAAGTGAAGGAATGAACTGAAGAGAACAAGGAGGAGGGGGCGCATATCCGTGAGCAAGTGAGAGCCTTCCAGGAAATGGTTTACTGGAAGATGAGCTGGCATTTTGGTTTCTGGATAAAACTGACAGAGAGAGAGCTGTGCTTGGATTGCTGAACTTTGAGATGCCAAGACTGAACGTATTAGAGAAGGAGAGTCAATCACCTCTGACCTATTTACTGTGATGAAAATGACAAACATTTCTGAGTTTCTTTCTTCTGTTTTAGATAGTAACGGCAGTTACTGAGTTTGTTCAAAATATACATTTCTAACACTTTCCGCAAAGATTTCCTTATTATATGTATAGACAGAATTCTACAGTCACAATCCCAACTTAATACTACCTGTGTATAATTTGATCTATAACAAAGCAATTTCCATTTGTAAACCTTGTCAACCTGGTGAAAACAAATTCTATGTAATGAAACTAAGGCAATTATCTAATTCAAAGGGGGAAATAAAAGAAAGCAAGTCGTCTACTAAATTCTATTAATAGGAAGCAAAACAAACCCAAAGTGTTTGTATGCCTGAACACCACTCCAGTTATGCTTCAAATTAACTGGGAAATTTGGTTTGAATTTGTTTCAATGTATATATTTTTTACTTTGTATACATCATTCATAATGAATAGAGTACAAAAGTCTTTTGTAACAGCATTTGTATATGGGCTCTTTCCTTAAAACATGCATGTATCATCAAACTAGGGTACAATTGTTCTCCAGTATTTGTGTGTGTGTGTGTGTGTGTGCATATGTGGGCCCGTGTGCATGTCTGTATACATACACATCACGTGTGTGTGTTGCATAATTCATATGTTACATATAATTGTGTATATTTTGTGCATACATGTTGTGAGAGCATTACATCTATGAATTTGCATATGTATGAAAGGTGTAGTTAAAAATAACTGCAGAGCAATGTACAAGTGGATGATAAAATTAGTCGTGATGGTAACGACTAGTTAGTCATCACCTCCCACATGCTGTGCTTTGTGCTGGGTACTTGATGAATATTATCTCTAATTCTCATATGAGAAATGTTAGTTACTTCTTTTTTTTTTTTTAAGTTTCTATTTAAATTCCAGTTAGTTAACATATAGTGTAGTATTAGTTTCAGGAGCAGAATTTAGTGATTCATCAGTTGCTTGTAACACAGGGCTTACCACGACAGGTGCCCTCCTTAATGCCCACTACCCATTTAGTGCATCCTCAACACTATGCCTCTGGTAACCAGCAGTTTGTTCTCTCTAGTGAAGAGTTTGTTTCTTGGTTTGCATGTGTCTCTCTTTTTTCCCCCCCTTGCTTGTCCGTTTCTTAAATTCCACACGAGTGAAATCATATAGTATTTGTCTTTCTCTGACTTATTTAACTTAGCAAAATACTCTCTAGCTTCATCCATGTCATTGCAAATGTAAGATTTCATTCTTTTTAACAGCTGAATAATATTCCATTATACATATATGCCACTTCTTCTTTATCTGTTCTTCAGCCGACAGACCTTTGGGCTCTTTCCATAATTTTAGTTATCTCTATTTTCAACCGTGGCAATAAAGGATAAGGAAGCTAAAGTACAATTGCCTAAGTTTTACATCTAATATGTATCTGACTTAAAATTTCCTAACTTTATTAAAATTTATCAAGCATGTACAGAGTAAAATAATAACATATTAATAGTAGCTTATAATTTAATTATCAAGTGTTTACTCCTGCTTGGCCCTGTGGTAGGTGCTTGCAGTGCATTATGTCATATAATTCTCAAAATCACCCTGTGAGAGTGGTACAAGAACACCTATCATGGCACTGTGCTAGGACTAGAAAATTTGTCTCACTTTATCAACCATATAATTTGATTAACCTACTCCAAACCAATATGCTCCAGGGAAGGGCTAACAGTCCTGGTCTCATATATCTGTTTGAGCTGTGTATTCACACGCCATGCCCCGTTTTTGTTGCTGCGCCCACCCACGACTCTTAAAATAATAATGGATGAATATGATTGTTCCACTCCTTCACGTGGTAAGGAGAAGGGACAGAATACCTGAAGCCCCTTGTTTAACACTGAATGGGTAACATCGATTTTGAACATGGGAACCCTGAGAGCACAGCATTCAGGTTTTATAGGCAATCTTCCAACAAAGTGTGAGGACAAATGGATCAAGGAGTCAACATGGTTAGGATGACCCAGAGATTTCATCTGGCCAACTCCAGCCTTGTGTATCAAGGGCAAACCATTTTGTCTCTTAGTTTAAAGCATGATAAGCGGATCTACATGTCAAATAATGGATAAACACAATTTCAGAGATTACCATAGATACATTTTCGTATTTTAACGTTTCATTTCTTTTCAGTAAGAACTGAAGTAGCCAAACGTGTAAATTAATTATATCGGCCCTATATAAAGAGGGAGTAGTACAATGAATCTAGATAAAATCATCCTGCAGTTAAAATAACTGGGCCATGAGATCACTCTGAAAATATTACAAAACGGAGGCATAAAGAATTATAAAAATCAGTATCTGTAAGATAAAGTCACATTATTTGCTTAGGAGAAACATAGCATTCCCTGAAACTATGCTATAAAAAAATTTCTCCCATGGATCTTCAATATTGTAAAGTGCTTGTCATAAATAAATAAGTAAATAAATAAATATTAAGTTAAGAGAATTAAACTTTGTAACAAGCTTTTGATAAGACCAAAAGTATCACAAGAGTTTGCATATCATTACTTCACTTATTCCTTTATACAACAGAGAAGTAACAATGTTCTCCTTTGTGCCAGGCACACTGCTCTGGCACAGGGAGTACAGTGTTGAAGAGGATGGTGTTTATCCCCATGGTGTTTCTCCTCCAATGAGGAGAAAGATACTGATGGAATACACATACAAGGGAGTGAGAGTAAAGTGTGTGTGGGTGGCCGAGGCAGTGGTCTTTTGTAGGCATCTCCTAGGATATAACATGGGAGTAAAGAACCTAAATAAAATGTAGAGCATAAAGCCATGCAAGGTAGGTCAAGGGAATCCCAAGTTACGTTTGAGTTACAGTGGAGGGTCATCACAAAGCCCATATGGCTAGATCCTAGTGAGCATGGTTCTAAATTACAGGAGGAAGGATACAGGGGAACAGCAGGCAGGCTTCATGGCCATTGTGAAGGCTTCGGCTTTACTCTGAGATGGGGAGCTACTGGCAGTTCTTGGCCAGAATCATGGGATAATTAATATTTTTTAAAAATTCTAAAAAAATAATCTTTGGCTAGTATATGGAACATGGACAATAGAGAAGCATGAATGCGTATAAGGAAACCAATTATGAGTCTATTACAGTAACCCTGTTAGGCAATGCAGTAGGTTCACACTAGCAGTATTAAGAGTATTAAATAGGCAGTGCCTGGAACACAGTGAGTACTTAACAAATGTGAGCTACCATTACTATCATTAGAGTCCAGGCTGGATAGTAAAAAGGGGATGAATTTTGAAAATGTTTTTAAGACAAAGCCCACAGAAATTTCTAAAAGACTGAAGATAGATAATCAGAGTGGGAGAGTTCAAGAATTGCTTTGAAGTTTTGGCATAAAACACTGGGTGAATGACGTAAACTTTTACTCAAGTGGGAGTTGGGGAGGGGTAGTGGGGAGAAATCTGAGGCAGAATAAAGTTCTATTATTATTTGCAAAAAAGAGAAATTAGAGTCATGTTGGAAATTATTTTTATAGAATATTAACATGTATTATATCACTCTCTTCTCATTCCCCAGGGAGATGTAGAGACCAGGATCCTTTTATATAGATGGGAAAATTGAATTTGCAGGAAATGTAAATGGCTTCAAAGTCTATAAATCAGCCTAGAAATATTATCACAGCTAATCATGCCTTAGCACATATTGACTATACTGCCACATTCAGCCGTTATCTCTGGATAATGCTGAATTTTCCCCAAAGTTTGTTGATGAGTAACCATAACTAGCTATCTAGCTATCTATCTAACCAATGTATTTCTATACTAGGGACGAGTCATAAATTACAAAAAGTTGAGAAATGAACTGAAGGGTAGAGACAATGAAGCAGTTAAGGTAATCAAAGGTACCTTCCTTCTGAGGTTTTTAAAAATATAACACTTTTGTAAATAACAAATAACCATTGTAAAGAAAAACTGTTTTGTTGTTGTTGTTGTTGTTTAGATTTTCTGTTGCATAATCAAAAGCCCAAATAATTTTAGTGGAGATGTACAAAACCCAGATAGTCTTAGGACCACAAATTTCACCTTTGGTAAGAGAGGGCTTAATTGCAGGAAGCAAAATAGTTAACTAATCCCAGTACCAAAAATCACCATATTGAGGACAAGTCACAGAACCACAGTGATTCAAAGTCTGTTGTTGTTGTTGTTTTTAAGATTTTATTTATTTATTTTACAGACAGAAATCACAAGTCGGCAGAGAAGCAGGCTCCCCACTGAGCAGAGAGCCTGATGCAGGGCACGATCCCAGGACCCTGGGATCATGACCTGAGCCAAAGGCAGAGGCTTTAACCCACTGAGCCACCCAGGTGCCTCTCAAAGTCTGGTTTTAATCAGTTCTTTTAACCTTTCTGTATAAAAATGTTTCCATTACTATAACAGTTATTACAACTGACCTCACCTACAAGACTGTTTTGAAATATAAATAAATAATTATAAGATTTTGGGGGGGGAAAAAACCAGATCACAATTTAAATAACTATATCAAAACAAATTTAGTTAAATTTGTTTAAAAAATTGGTTTTTTGGTTAAAAAAATTGATTAAAAAACTTTGGTTTAAAAAAATGAAAACATTCATTAGTAGTCATCACTTTCATTACCATAGCTGAAATTAACTGAATGTCAACCAATACCAGACACCATACAGATATAATAATTTATATTTATAAGTATACTTACATATAATTTCTAATTCTCACAACATTGAAAAATAAATATTATCTTGATTTTACACTAAAATTAATTAACTCGAGCACATTCATGATGTTGGCATACGGCAGAGCTAGGATTTAGACCCAAATGGAACTAACACTGAAATTGTGCTCTTTTTCATTATAGTCCATTGCCTAAAATCCTAGGCCAAAGAGAAAAAACTAAGAAATAACAGGAAGCAAATGGTTATATCTCCCTCCTAAAGGTATTTAAAAATAACACCTATGTATGCAATTACTAATTACTAATTCACTAATCACACAGTTCAATGTATGGTGAGAAAACGGAATGACATTGTGAATGCAATGCAAGATCTCTGACACGAAGAGACATAAGGTGACTGGGGTCACAGCAGCTGGATACTGCAGAACCGGACACTAAACTGCCTTAAAAAGAAGAGTAGAATTCATGGAAGAAATACAGAGAATAGAAAATGCCTTTCCAGCAATTGAAAACTGGCATGATTCATAAAAACAGGCATGAGTCACAGCATGGCTGTGGCTAAGAATCAACTCAATCTTACTTGACAGGCAAATGAATATTTTTATAGCACTTGATAATTTACAAACAGTTTTGTGTGTGTGTGTGCAGAAATATACACCCACGGACCTGCCTGTACACACACGTGTATGATTGTATTTGTTCTCCATCAAACTGTAAGAGCAATCATGGACAGAATAAACCAGTCACTACTGGATCCAGAACTCAATCCACATCCTCTCACTCCAAAATTCATGTACAGAATTAGTGGAGATGTAATGATGAGGGATTTCACCTGTCTGCTTCATGGTCAAAGCATTTCCTCATCCCCACCTTCACGGGGATTAACTCTCAACTCCTTAGTACATTACTCAGAGCCATTCACAAGTCTTACCCAGTCTGTCTTTCATCCACACCAGATACCTGTCCATTCCTCCAAACACACATGGACTTCTATGTCCCTGAGTCCTTGCCCATGTTCTTCCTACTTTGGGGTATACTCCATTAGATCCAAGTAACTGAACTTCACCAGATACCTTATTCTTTAGGGGAAAAAAAAAAAAGATAAAGAAACTGAGAGTGGTAGTCTGAATAACGTCCCTACTCAAATCTCTGCAAATATGTTGCTTCACATGGCAGGGGTGCGGGTGGAGATGTGACTTTGGCACTGTGATCAAAGGCAAGGACCTTGAAATGGGAATGTTATCTGGAATTCTCCTAGTAAACCTAATCTAATCTCATAAATCCTAAAAAGTCCAAGAGGAAGGATAGAAGAGCAAAGTGTGAAGACTGAGAGAGAGGCAAAAAAGATTCAAATTATGAGAGGGACTTGATTCACTATTCCTTGCTTTGAAGATGGAGAAAGAGAGCCACTAGCCAAGGAATGTGGGTGGCCTCAGAAGGCTGGATACAACCCTCAGCTCACATCTAACAAGGAAATGGGGAGCTAAGCCCTACAACCACGAGGAACTGAACACTGCCAACAGCCTGAATGAGCAAAGAAACAGAGTCTCTCCTAGAGCCTCGGGGAAGGAATGAATGCACCCTTCAGACAATGTGGTTTTCACTCAGTGAGACCAGAGTCCCACTTCCGACTTGCAGAACTGTGAGATAATAAAGTTGTGTTGTTGTGTGTTTAAGATTTTATTTATTTATTTGAGACACAGAGAGAGAGAGAGAGAGAGAGAGAGAGAGATCACAAGTAGGCAGAGAGGCAGGCAGAGAGAGAAGAGGAAGCAGGCTCTCTGTTGAGCAACAGCCTGATGTGGGGTTTTATCCCAGGACCCTGAGACCATGACCTGAGCTGAAGGCAGAGACTTAACCCACTGATCCACACAGGCACCCAAATTTGTGTTCTTTAAAGCCACTAGATCTGTGGTATTTTGTCATGGCAACCACATAAAACTAATACAGTGGTGCACAGATGTTGTAATTAGACAAATCTGAGTATGAATCCCACTTCTCATCTTTTCATTAAATTATACAATTTGTAAAAGGAAGATGATCTTTCACACACACAAAAAATGCATCTAAACTTCCAAACAGTGTCCTGACATACCATACATCTATCAACAAAAAGTGGCTCTCATTATTACTATTATTACTAATATAATGGCTATTGATATTACTATTTTAATTATTTCTTTTTGGAGGATCTTCATAGCATGTAAGTTTATCACAGTACTACTGTACATAGTGTGATTTTTAAAAAAGAACTGTTCATTTACAAGGGAGTCTCTCCTATTACACCGTAAACTTCTTACAAAAAAAGGGAAGAAGCCTATGGCATTCATCTTTGCATCATTAGAGCCTTAATTATTATTTTATATATAGTTTCCCCTCAACAAATGTATGTTGAATTGAAACAAAGTGACATACCCATCTGAGAAGTTTGAACTTTATTTTTCAGCACAGGAAATATTCAGAAATTCTCAGCAGGGGGTGGGGGAAGGGTAGAGGTGATGTGGTCAGAATATTTTTCTAGGAAGTTTAATCCTTTAAAATTGAAAAATGAACTGAAATTGGGAATGACTGGAGGCAGGAAGAGTAGTTAGGTCTTAATTAGTTTCTTTCATTTGAGATTTGACACATCAGAAAACTGGCAGAGATTGAAGTCGCTTACTTAAGGCTATATTTTTAACTCTGAGGAGACAAAGAGCTAAAACTCATTAAAAAGATCAAGTCCAATATTTTCCCACTGTGCAGCATTGCTGTGTGTGGTTTAGAGTCTGGTGGCAAACAATGCAGAAACCTAAGAAGTAAGGTCACCCGCCCGACAATATATCTACTTTCTAATGTATAATGGAAAATTAACTAGGGACAGCCTCCCCTGCTTCAGCTTAATTTCCAAGGAAGCATTGATTCAGAGGGTTGAAGCTAGACATAAAATCACGCAAAGTTATTCCTGGGATTCTATGCCAATAGTAGTTTTTGGTTACCTTAGGTCTCATGAGACTCAATAATATGAAGAATCATGAAGAACCAAGCATAAGAATAAATACTGGGGGCAGGAGCTATAGCTAGGGATCATTCAACCTAACAGGATTCTCAGAAATCAGAGACACACCTCTCAGGAGCCAACGCCAGTCCACTCTTTCAGTGCATCTGATTGAGACAAACAGACCAGACCGTGGGGATTTGCACCAGGACGTAGCAAGAATTCACCACTCACTATCCACACCCCGACCTTAGTCAATGGGTCATCTAAATATTCTAATTACAATAAGGTGAACTGTTGTGAGGCCTTAAGATTTTTTTCTTTAAAAAACAACTAACCAGGATATTAAGTTGCTCAAACAAATAACCTGGACTCTATGCTTCAAATTCATTGAAGCAATATATAAAATAAAAATACATTCTTAAGAAAATAAAGATTTAATTTAAATTCAGTTATAATAAAGGATACATTCTCTGAAGAGATGTATATTGAACTACGGGATAGTTCTTATAGGACCTGGCCTGGAGACATGTGATATGCAAGATCTGATTGCTGCCTTCTGTGAGCTTAAAATCTTCCTAGTAAAATAAGAAATTCATATGTGAAACATACACAATAAAGACTGGTTTGCAGACTACTGGTCTAAGGCCAGAATAACAGTCTTTCGGAGTACTCAACTGGTGCTGGATGACTGCTGCCCCCCAGTGGACACCTGCAGCTTTCAGTCTGGCCAAGCCATCCATAAACCAAGTCCAGACATCCTCAAGAAATTCCTGGAAGCGGGCTCCCAACGTAGTCAAAGCTTTCTATTACTGGTCAAGGGGGAAGTAAAAGGCTCTAAAGATGTGCCTGTGGCCATTCTGTATAAGGAAGACATGACTGCAGATCCAGATGGCTTCTCTCTTGAATATACCCTCTCCATCTAATAAAAGAAGACTGCTGAACATTTCCAACTCAGCGGCTAGCCAGTGAGTGGCTCCCAACCCAACATGGGACTATCTGGAAGCAATATTTCACCTGGGAATCCTGTGAAAGGCACTTGGTCTCCAGGAGTTCCCCAAAACAGGCCAGCACCCGTGTCTCAAGTGCATGCAGTGGTAGACCTCCTGGGGAAGCAAGGAGTCCAGTACATGCAGAAAACCACCACACAGAAGCTGCCTCCCTCTGTCAGAGGCTCCCATCAGAGTAGTCATCAGTGACAGATCTGTGTAGGACCCCAACCACAGTGGCCATATTTTCTGCCTAACTTGCCCCCAGATGAAGAGGGTATTATCTCTAATATCCAAACAATCTAATTAGGTGCCAGACTTTCTTTTTGGTACGGAGGGCCACAGGGCCAAGCAAATGCTCCTTTCCTGTCTCAGAGATCGATCTTTGAGCCTCAAACCTATGTTGCTCCTTACGCTCTGACTCGGTTGTCAAGAACTGTGAAGGATTTGAAAGTGGACCCTCACTGCAAGCTAGTAAGTTGGCCTGCCACAGTTTTATGCATGCTCTTAGGAAATCCAAGACTCTTGGCTCAGAGATGAAAGACAGTTCAATGCTCATGGTCAGAGCACTGGCCAGAACATCATCATGTTTAGTGAGTTTGAATTTCCAAGGGGGGATGTGAAGAAGAGTATATGGCACTTGGACAGGTAGTGGACTGCATTGTTGGAGAGGGGCTCTGGGCAACTCACAAGAACTCTGTGACCTTCTTTTCTCCTCTTGGAATGTTAGAATGTTTGGGGTTTGGGGATTTTTTTTTAAATACAAATGGGAAGACTATTTGGTGGTAGGATGGGCACTGCTAGCCCCACTAGAGCCTCCCTACATGATGTTCTTTGAAATGCACAAAATCCCTCTTGGACTTGATGAGTACTCATAGTACAAGCAGATAAAACATCAAAGCCAATAGTATGTCCAGCAGCATGCACAACAGAATAAGCATCTGAATGTTCATACCCAAATAATTGCAGTTACCTCCCTTCCTGATTTCACTCCATTTCCAAAATCCAGCCAGATGAATGCTTGGATCACACTTCTCAAAAGAACCCGATACTCAAAGAGCATAAACGTTTCTATCGATCATGTTCTGCTCCTACCCCACTATACCTTCACTGGGATATAAGGCTTTCTATTTCACCTGTAGATGGGAACACTGAAAGATCCACCTTGGTTCTCCCTTTTCCTTAAATGCTGTCAGATGAGAATACTGAGGTCCAGGGTCACATAGTGGAGAAGCCTAAGGATTAATTTGTTCTAAGAGCCACACCCTTGATTTCTCCAGTAAAGGAAGATTTATTTTTATGGAAGAACGTGGTTCTATGGATACCCTGTTTCAACTAGTTGCATAATCACCTGGTTGTCTTGCATTGCATACTTTGCCTGGTTTAGGGAAGAGTCTGTCTTTAGACTGGGCATCTTGTGGCTCGAAATGAGCAAAGCCTGCTACAAGGGGCCTCCTGGCACTAACAACAGGTTTAGTGAAGTCCTCCATATTGTGGAGTAGGACTAGTGCAGCAGACCTTAAAACTTATCAGTCATTCTCTGTATGAGGGATTCAAGTTCAGAGCTGCCATTATGTCAAATTATACAGCCAGAATGGAGCAGGTTTCACTCACATCCTCCATGGGATTGCATGGAATTATACTGGCCTTGGAGAAGTGTCCCTGTGTTAGCTAGAATGTAATCTCAGAAACAGAAATCCAAAGTACCAAGCTCTCTTTGGGGCAGATGTGGTCCTCAATTGAATTACAGTAGCTTGAAGCATGAAGTCATGTGTGGGATGGTTGCCACTGGCCTTCTAAGAACACAACCTTTCCTACTGCTTCTTCTCCTAGGGGTACTAGTCAAGGCTCCAACAGCATTGTGGTTTCTTGTGTAAAGTGGTCCTGGATTTCCCTTCCCTTTGTCTAATTATAGGTCAGCATCTCAGTAGCACAGAGGCCCCTTGACATCCACTGATGATCATCACATTCCACACCTGAAGCCCTCAAGACCCAGGTCTCTACCCCTTTTGTAACAGGCAGCTAACAAGCCAGTTCCTCTCCTCTGGGGGAGAAACCAGTCACAGGAGAGTCACTCTGTGGTGACCTTGACCTACTTAATTGTCTTTGTGACTAGCTACAGAGAGTGTAAATGTCAAGGGACAGTTTGGTACACTCAGCAAGAACGGGCGATGAGTTGACGGTACACTTTCTGTCCCAACAATAGGTTAAAACTGAAAAGTAGCGGTTGGATTATTTGTAGAAGTAGTGGTAAAATTGAGTCAAGCAGTCTCATTGACATATACTCTGATACACCCTACTTTTCTGTATTTTAACACTGTATATTGTAAAAAAAAAAAAAAAAAGGTTGATAAACTTTGCAATGTCAAAGTAAAACCAATAAAAATAGACATCTATAGATGTGAAATAAGGTCCTAACTTTTAGTTCACAATGATTGATTTAATGGCATTGCCTTTTAGTGAAGGGTACAAAATTAACAAAAACATTAACTCAAGAATATATGAATGCAGTCCTTTGCGGGTGCACCAGTGAGATGTGCCTATTTCACACCCTCCTCACAGGTCGTCTAACCCTGGCACCCTGCTCCTAAGAAACATAAAAAATAAATGAAAGCCAGAAAGGAACATTTGTCCTTTTCCCACAATAACATCAATAGACAACCTAAATATATATCACCTAGGATATTTGTTCTTAATACCTTAAACAATGCCCTCTATGTTTCATATATTTACTATGGCATCAGTAAAAAGAAACATCTGATTCACTCAAAATGGGAACTCCATAAATACAAAATATTTTTGGTTGTATCATTTAAAACCTACATTCCATTTCTAGGTCTCTGGACAGCAATTACAGCTCATGCATGCCTTGCATGTAGTAGGCATTCTAAGTATTCATGTTGAACCGCAATATGGTTCTAAGAACAATTTACAGTTCTGATGAGAATTGCTCGGGTATGAATAGGTTGGTCTCGGAGCAGTCAGAATATGTGTAGAAAATGAATAAAATGAAACACAATGAATAACTAGTCAAACTATCTAAAATATTTTAAGGAGTGCTGTAGACATCCAGAAATCCACCTCGGGAGCTGTGCTCTTTGAGAGCAAAGACAGCTGGGGAAAGTCTTATGATTTATTTAGATTTGCTTTCAGTGCAATTCCCTATGTGGCTAAAGGGCCATGATTCCAGTTTTATTATCCATACAAAGCACACATTATTTAAAGAGAAGAAGAGAGGAAAGGAAAGAAAGGAGGAGGAGGCGAAAGTTTACTTTGAAACACTTACTCGTAGCTCTTTATTCACTTATTCTTAGCTCTTTATTACTGAAATAACCAATATCAACAACTAGGAACAGTGGTGACACGGAATAAAACCACATCCTCATTAACTCTCGTCTTCCAACCTGCTTATAGCTGTTGCTTTTATAGGTAAGGTTTTGGGGGTTTGGTATGTTTTATGGTTCCTCGTTCAGGCACATGAAGCTTAATGCTATTTTCTGTTACGTACTCACTGAAGAGAAATATTTCTCCTTCATAAGCGTGACCCTCATTTATGGAAATGAATGGAAGAAAATGAATGGCAGCATGACTTCTAACCAGATACTTATCTGGAAGCCTACTGATTAGATTCAGTGTGTAAGACAAACTCTAGGGCTGGTCTATGAAAAAAAGAAAGAGAGAGAGGGAAAGAGCTCCTGAGAGTGCTTTCTGTTGCCTAAAGCCACAGGGCAGCAATTCATTTATGTGATGCTTCTTTCCAGTTTCTTTCATGTCCGTGGCCTCTAGGCAGAACACTCACTTGACCAGGATGGCCGCAAACGAAAGTGACTCACCCCTGAGAACGGATTGTAGAAAAAAAAGTCAGGAATCAATTCATTTTCAGAAGGGATTGGGATTAAAATTTTAGGTAAAACTGACACTTTTCAAAAACCGATTAAGAGATACATGGGAATGGTACCTATGGTGATAATTTTGATAGGCTGTGTTTTCAGCTCAAAATGTTTTCAAGTTTCTCTTGTGATTTCTTCATTTTTTTAAAGATTTTTTTTATTTATTTGAGGGAGAGAGAGACAGACAGAGATAGATAGAGACAGAGAGCACAAGCAGGAGGAAGGGCAGAGAGAGATGTGGGGTTTGATGCCAGATCATGACCGGAGCTGAAGTCAGATGCTTAACCAACTGAGCCACCCAGGCACACTCTTCTCTGATGATCAATTTATTTAGAAGACTAAGCCTTAATTTTGTGTATTTGGAATACTCCAGATATGGTAATATTAATGTCTAATTAAATTCATTATGCTTAGAGAACATATGATTATGATGATTATTTGTATAATTTCCATTCATTTAAATTTACTGACACTAGTTTTAGGGTTCAGCATCTAATTGCATGTTCTCTGTGCACTGAAATCAGAGTTTTTGCTGTAGCTGCATATAAATATCCTATTGTCCTATTCCAGATTTCCTCAAATTTGCCAGCTTACACAAAGCCACTTATGACCCCGAAGTTCTGTTTGTTACAAGTCTGGATAGGCTATATTGGGTTTTCTGCTTAAGGTATCGTCAGATGGAAGTCTTCAAGATATTGGTCAGGCTGAACTCCTATCCGGAAGCTTGGAGAAAAATATACTTGGAAGCTCATTCAGGTTGTTGGCAAAGTCCCAAAGCTTGCAACTGTAGGTGTAAGGTCCCAGTTTCCTTGCAAGCTGTCAGCCAGGGACTGCTCTTCTGCTCCTATAAGCCACCTGCGCTCCTTTCAAGTGCACTTCACCATCCTCAGAGCCAGCAACAACTTCCGCCCGCCAGCCAGAACAATCGCTCTACTTTTTAAAGGGCTCCCAAGTAGTACTCCAGAGGCTCATCTCCTTATCTCAAGGTAAAGGACTGGAGACATGCATTACATAGACAAAACACCTGAATTAGTGTTTGAGTGAACATGGAATAGGAATCTTGTTGAGAGGACATCCTTAGAATTCTGCCAGGGACATACTGGGTGAAGTGTCCTAAAGATGTGAATTACAACAATACAGCTGATACTGTTTTCCATACCTTGGTGTGTATTGATTTTGTTCTCGTTCTCTTAAAAACTAAGAACAAAACACTTAAATCTAGTACATTTTTAATTTTTCTAGTTCTCCTTTCAGTTGTCAGTTTTTTCATTTGTTTTCACGTATTTTGGAACTTAGCTGTTGAACGCATGTACTTTTAGGAATGTATGATGAATTGACCCTTTTATAATAAGTTATTATTTCCCAGTAATATTTTCTGCTTTAAAACCTACTTTGTGGGGCACCTGGGTGGCTCGGTCGGTGAAGCATCTGCCTCCAGTTCAGGTCATGATCCCAGGGTCCTGGGATCGAGCCACATCAGGCTCTCTGCTCAGCAGGGAGGCTGCTTCTCCTTCTTATTTTGTGTCACTCCCCCTATTTGTGTGCTCTCTCTCTGTCAAATAAATAAACAAAATCTTTTTAAAGAACAACTCTATTAAACCCTATTTAGTGTAAAATTATTATAGTCACTCCAGATTTATTATTAGTGTCTCCATTCCATATATTTAATTTTTTAAAAGAGTTATTTATTTGACAGAGAGAGAGTGGCCATGAGCAAGTAAGGGGAAGGGCAGAAGGATAGAATCTCAAGTAGACTCCCCACTGAGCATGGAGTTGGAGGCAGGGCTCAATCTCATGACCCATGAGACCATGACCTGAAGAGAAAAGATAAGTCCAATGCTTAGCCAGATGCCCCTTCTTTCTTTGCCTTTAAAGTAAGTTTCTTATAGCAGTAAGTCGTTGAATATTGCTTTTTAATCCAATACTTGCCATTTGATGAAGTGTTTAGGGTACTTAAATTATTGGTGATTATATTTAAATCTCCCTTATTAGTAATTGTTTTCTCTTTGCCCTGTACCTTCTTTGTTCCTATCTTTTCCACATATTCCTTCATGTCTATATTTTATATTATGCATTTTATTTTGCATTTTATCTCTTGCACAGACTTTCTAATGATTCCATCTGTCCTCCATTCCTTCTTCCTCTTTTTTAGCTTCTTTTGAGTATTTGTAATAATTATAATTCTATCACCTCTGCTGGCTTATTAATTTACTGTTTTTTTTCTAATTTTACAGGATTCTTCTTTGATTTAAAATATGCATCCTTAAATTATAATAGTCTACTCTCAGCTACTCTTGTCTCTGTTAATAAACATAGGTATGAACCTCACAAAAGTATACTTCTTTATTAATGCTCTCCCTGGGCTTGTGTTTTCACAAACTGTTCTACTTTATTATTGCTTTTGTAAATTCATTACAATACATTGTAAATATTACTCCTTTAAACAATTACTTTTAAAGGTTTTTTAATGAGAAAATTATGCTTTGTTTATTCACATATTTAGCATTTCTGGTCTTCTTCATTTCTTATTTAGATCTGAGTTTCTGGATGACATAAGTTCCTTCCACCTGCCCGTACAAATCCCATTAATGATTCTTTTAGCACATGTAGGGTGATGAAGAATTTAAAAATTTAAATTTTAAAATACTTTCAGTTTCATTTTGGAGGCTAATTTTACAAGTCTCTCTTTACATTGTTTCAGCCATTAGACTGCTTATGTCTTAGAGGCTTTCTTTTTATTTACCTTGTTTGGTGTCCACTAAGATTTTGAGTCAGTGAAAAAACAGAATTCATGAAATACATGGATGTTCCAGACATTTCTTCAAATTACTTTCTAGTCTCCTTTACATTCTAGGATTCAAACAAGCAGCATTTTATTTTATTTTCTAAAATTTCTCTTTTTAAAGATTTTTATCTATTTATTGCAGAGAAAGAGACAGAGATGGCAAGAGAGCATGAGTGGCGAGGACAGGGAGAAGCTGACCTCTTGCTGAGCAGGAAGCCTGATAGAGGGCTCAATCCCAGGACTGTGAGATCATGACCAGAGCTGAAGGCAGACACATAACCGACTGAGCCACCCAGGCTCCCCAAAACTAGCAGAATTTTAATTCATTTGATATTGTCTTACAGGTTACTAAAGCTCTATTTCTTTTTCATCTTTTTACTTTCTCTTCTTTAACGTGGATTATTCCTATTGCTGTCTTCAAGTTCACTGACCTTTTGTTCTACGCTGTCTAACCTGCTAATCCTAGTGAATTTTTTATTTCATAATTTTCATAATCTTTCATCTCTAAAATCCATGTATTTTTTCTATATAGTTTCCATTTTTCCTGATTATATTCATATTTTCTTCAAAACTTTGATTATATTCATAATTAATTAATCTCATTCTCTATTAATAATTCTATTATCTCTGGCTTTTTTGTGGGGTTTTTTGTTTTTTATTGATTTTTACTGTTTTTCTTGTGTGTGTGTATGTTGCCCATATCTAGCAAGTTTTGACTGAATCATGGGCACTGAAAATGTAATTTTATTGATGGTATCATCTTTTTTTTTTTTCTTTTTCATTTAAAGAGTCTGGTCTTTAGAGGAACATCAGCATGATGGCAGAATAGGAAGTCATAGCCCTGTCAGCCCACAGGAAAAAAAAAAAAACCACCAATTTACCAACAATATACAGGCCAAAATATCTTTATGAGAAGTCTGGAATCCAGTTAATTGGTTATGGTATTCCAGACAAGCATAAAACTGACAACAGTCATGCTGAAATGGATTGGAAGGACAATTTTACTTTACCTGCATCAGCCCCTCCCCCAAGGTGGTACAGCTAGGTGCCAAGAGAGATTGTGTAGGCCTCGTTTCTCCCTCAGGGAAAAGAGACTGGAATGTGCATCCAATATCCCGGCCACTTAGTGCACTGCCTGAGAGATGAGTTCTGTCTCACATTACATGGAACACTGACAGAATCAGCATAGTTTTGACACCTGGAGGCTGCTAAGAACAAAGAAATGGGATGAGCGACGTACTGCTGCCTGCATGATTCTATAGGGCTGAGGGAAGGTACAAAACCTCGTGACATTTTATTTCCCCTAGGAAATAATAAAAGACTGGAGTTTGTCCAATACCCTTTCAGTGTACTACCCTAGGAACCAGTTTGTGCCTCATTTTACCTGGAGTGCTGAGGGCATTAGAATTGTTTGGATGCTTAGGTACAGATAAGGATAAAGTAAAGGAGTGGGCAGTTTACTGAACCCAGCATGGTTCTGCAAGCTTGGGAAGGGGGCTGGGGGGGGGGGGGAAAGACTGTAAAATGATGCAAACCTTGAGGCTTCTCCCCCAGGAAGAAAGGAGAGGGGCAGAGCAAGCCTCTAAAATCCCACCTTTTCAGTGTACAATCCTTGAGGCTGGCTTCTATCTCACCTAACCAGAAATGTTGTTGGAACTAGCATGGTTTGGTGCGGATAAATTAAAAACAAAGAAAATACTGTTGGCATCTAACTGTGCCCAGCAGTTTTGTGAGATAAGGAGAAGGCATAAATTTTACCACAAAGAAGAAGGGAGAGGAGTGGAGCATGCCTCCAATGCCCCATCCCACAGTCTAGCAGAGTAAGAGACTGTAAAGAGCAAGAGATTATGGGATGCTGGGGAAAAAAAAGGGAAGAAAACATCTTTCTATTTAGGAATTTACGTTCATAAGTCCAGAGAGTATAATTCACTGAAAAGAACTGAGTAGCTCTGGAATCTTAAACTGGACACACTGTTGAAGTCAAACTGTAAGACTAGGAGAAGTGTCTCTTTCTTCAAATGACACCAGTACTAAGCCAGAAAGAACATGAAGATTCAAGGAAACATGACACAAAGGAACAAAATAAATCTCCATTAACCAGTCCTGAAGAAATGGAGATCTATGAATTTCCTGGTAAATAACTTAAAATGATTATCTTAAAGAAGTGCAGAGTTACAAGAGAATGAAGATAGACAAATGAAATCAGAAAATAATACTTGAACAAAATGAGAACATTAACAAAGAGATAGAAACTATACAAAAGAGGGGTCCCTAGGAGGCTCTGTCATTATGTGTCTGCCTTTGGCTCAGGTCATAATCCCAGGGTCCTGGGACTGAGCACCACATCAGGTTCCCTGCTCGGCAGGAGGCCTGCTTCTTCTCCCTCTCCCACTCCCCCTGCTTGTGTTCCCTCTCTTGCTGTGTCTCTCTCTGTCAAATAAAGTCTTTTTTTTTTAAATCTTTTTTTTTAATATTTTTTAAAATTTATTTATTTGTCAAAGAGAGAGGGAAAGAGAGCGAGCAAGCACAGGCAGACAGAGTGGCAGGCAGAGGCAGAGGGAGAAACAGGCTCCCCGCCAAGCAAGGAGCCCGATGTGGGACTCGATCCCAGGACGCTGGGATCATGACCTGAGCCGAAGGCAGCCGCCTAACCAACTGAGCCATCCAGGCATCCCTCTGTCAAATAAAGTCTTTAAAAAAAATACGAAGGAACCAAACTGAAGTTCAGTAACTGAGTAATACAATAATGGACTGAAAAAAATCCATAGAAAAATTGCTACAACAACAAATCTGATAAACAGAAGAATCAGCAAATTTAAAAAAAAAAAAGGTCATTTGAAATGATCCAGTCAGAAAAGCAAAAAGAAAAATATTGAAAGAGGGTGAAGAAAAACAGAGGGACTTGTAGGACAACCACCAAGTGAACCAACATATGCATTATGGAAGTCCTACAAGAAGAGGGTAGGGGGGAAAGACATGGCATGCTTATGTGGCAAAAAAAAATTCCCAAATCTGGGGAAACAAATGGAACATCCAGAATGAGGAAATCCAAAAGACTCCAAAGATGATAAATCATGAGAAGTCTATACTAAGACACATTATAATCGAACAGTCAAAATTTAAACAAGAAGAGAACTTTGCAAGTTTTGAAAGAAAAAAAAAATTATCGCATATAAGGAGCTTCCCATAAGACTATCAGACTATTTCTCAGCAGAAATCTTACTGGCCACGAGTGGAATGATGGATTCAAAGTGCTAGAAGAAAAAAAAAAAACCTGCCAATCAAAAATATTGTATCACATAAAACTGCCCTTCCAATGTGAATGTCTCAAGTGAGTGAATTTATCACCACTATAACTGACTTAACAGGAAATGCTAAGAGAGTTCTTCAAGTTAAACTGAAAGGACAATAAACCACACTGAAGCACAGCAAAGTATATAATTCATTGGTAAAGGCAAATATGTAGACATACAGAATACTGTAATACTGTAATGGTTGTATGTAAATCATTTTTAATTCTAATTTAAAAGTTAAGAGACAAAGTATTAAAAATAGCTACAACCACAAAAATCTATTAATGAATAAAGATGAAACTGTGATAATAAAAACTGTGTGCAACAGAGTAAAATTATAGATGATTTTGCACACAATTAATGTTGTCAGTTTAAAATAGACTATAATTATTCTAAGTCTCATGGTAACCAGAAAGAAAATACCTATAGCCAATACACACAAGTAAAAAAGGAAGGAATCAGACCATATCACTACAAAGAATCAACAAATCATTAAGGAAGGCAGCAAAAGAAAGAAAGAGAAGGACAAAAGAACTAAAAGTCAGAAAACAATTACAATGGTATTAGTAAGTGCTTAACTATCAATAATTACTTTAAACATAAATGCATTCAGCTACCCAGTGAAAAGACAGAGTAGCTGACTGAATTTTTAAAAAAATCCTTCCATATGCTGCCTTATAGGAGACTCACTTTAGGTTTAAGGACAGACATAGGCTGAAAGTAAAAGAATGGAGGAAAAAAGATACCCCACATAAACAGTAACAGAAAGACTTCTATCAAACAAAAAGACTTTGAGTCCATTTGTCACAAGAAATAAAGGTGGCCATTATATAATGATATAAGGGACGGATCATCAGGGATACTTAATCAGTATAAATTTTGTAGGCCTTAAACATCAAAGCACCTAAATATATAAAGCAAATGATTGATGGGTCTGAAGGGAGAAATAGATCACATTACAAAAATAGTAGGACACTTCAATATCCTGATTACAATAATGAGCAGATCATCCACACAGAAACTCAATAAGGAAATACTTGAGTAACAGTAGAGTAAATGGGTCTACAGACATACACAGAACATTCAACACCAGCAGAAAATACACATTATTTTCATGTGCATGTGGAACATTCTCCAGGATAGATCACGTTAGGTCACAAAACAAGTCCTAACAAATTTTAAAAGGTGGTATCTATACCAAGTATCTCTTATGACCACAATGGAATGATATTAGAAATCAATAAAAGAAAGAAAATTAGAAAATTCTCAAATATGTGGAACTTAACACATTCTTAAATAACTAATGAGGCAGAGAAGAAATTAAAAAGAAAATTAAATATCTCAAGACACATGAAAATGAAAACGTCACATACCAAAATTTAGGATGTAGCAAAGTAAGTCCCAAAAGTAAAGTTTGTAAGTGATAAACAGCTACAGTAAAACAAAAGAACAAAACAAAAATTCAAAAACCTAATCTTATACTTCAAGAAATTAAAAAAAAAAAAGATTGGAATAAGCAGAAGGTATTAGAGCAGAAATAAATGAAATAGAGACTAGAAAGGATAGAGGGTCAGAAAAGCTAAGAGTTGGGGTTTTTTAAAAGGTAAACGAAATTGACAAACATTTAACTAAACTAATGAAGTAAAAGAAAATCTCAAAATTGGGAGTGAAAGATGAAAAATTATAACAAATGTAACAGAAATACAAAGAATCACAAGACTACAATGAACAGTGATACAATAAGAAATTGGATGATACACAAGAAATGGATAAATTCCTTAAAACATATAACCTACTGAGACTAAATTTTAAAGAAATAGAAAATCTAAACAGAAATATTACTGGTAAGGACACTGCAGTAGACTAAAACCTCCCACAAACAACAGCCCAGGACCAGAGGTTTCATCAGTGACTTTTTAAAAAAATTTTATTTATTTATTTGACAGAGAGAGAGAGAGCACAAGTAGGCAGAATGGCAGGCAGAGGGAGAGGGAGTAGCAGGCTCTCTGCTGAGCAGGGACCCTGATGTGGGGCTCGATCCCAGAACCCTGGGATCATGACCTGAGCTGAAGGCAGCTTCTTAACTGACTGAGCCACCCAGGTGCCCCTCGTCAGTGACTTCTACCAAATATTTAGAAAAGAATTATTACTAATCCTTATCAAAGCCTTCCAAAAAACTGAATTGGAGAGACCATTCTCAAACTCACTTTATGAGGCCACCATTACCCTGATATCAAAACCAGGCAAAGATACTACAAGAACAGAAAACTCTAGTCCTGATGAATATAGATAACAAAATACTAGTAAATCAAAATCAGTAGCATATTAAAAGGATGACACACCATCTCCAAGTGGAGTTTATCCCTGCAATGCAGCAGTGTTTCAAGTTATGCAAACAAACTCATGTGATAATCCATATAATCAGAATGGAAGATAAAAATCACATGCTCGTCTATTCAGTGAAGAAAATCATGGAGCATGTATGACAAGCTCTCCACTAACATACTCAGGGTTTCGTGAAAAACTGAAAGTTTTTCCTCTAAGATCAGGAACCAGACCAGGATGCCTGCTTTCACCATTTCTATTCAACACAGTACATCTGTTTTCAAATGACATGATCTTACATGTAGAAAACCCTAAAGAAAATTTAGGAATAAACAAACTTAGCAAAGGAGGTGCTATTTATACAGTGAACATTATAAACCATTCATGAAGGAAATTTAAAAAGACACAAATAAATGGAAAGATACCCCTTGTTCGTGGATTGGAAGAATTAATATTGTTAAAATGTCCATACTACCCAAGCAACCTACAGATGTCATGTAATACCTACTAAAATCCTAATGTAATTTTTTACAGCAAAATCCATCATTAAATCAAATGGAAGCACAAAACACTCCAACTAGCCAAAGCAATATTGGAAAAGAGGAACAAAGCTGGTGGCACCATACTTTCAGATTTCAAAAAAAATATTACAAATTTGTAGTTATAAAAGTGGCATGATCCCGGCATGAAGGCAAACATACAGACCAATGGAACACAACAGAGAGCCTATATATATGTATATACATATATATACATATATATACACACACACATACAATCATATACAACCTCTATAATCCCCGGTGAATATTCTAAAAAATAATAATAATAATAAGGAACTAAGCCAGTATGTGCTATGTGCCCTGTTTTTTGTTTGCCTTTTTTTCCCCCGTGTCTCACTAACTTTGTGGTGGTGTCTTTAAGATCTCAGGACAAATCAGTTCTTGTTTCTGTGTTACATGCAAACTGGGTGTTATATGCAACTAATGCGTCACTGAATATTCATCAAAAACTCATGATGTTCTAGATTGTGACGATCTAAATTGTGACGATTCTTCCCATGTTTACTGAACTTGGGAAGAAGAGCCAGGCAGTAGGTGGAATGCTCTGCTATCAAGCTCATCCTCGAATCTGCAACAGTGATTGAGGTCGAGGGTCTGTTCAGGACAGTATTAAGCACAGTGGTTAGAAACACAAAACATTCTATGTAAAAAAACTGGATTTCTCTACCATCTTGAGAATTGCAACAAGAATTATTTTTGTGTACAACATCTTACTTACATTCAGCCCTAAATACTTCTAATCGTTATTTTTAATGTTGTCATGTCTGTTATGAGACTAAAAGCATATGACTACATTTCAGTGGTTCTACCATAGTCCTTCATGGATGCAGAATATTTGCTTGATGGCCTCACTGAAAGGCTCGATTCATTGTGAAAAATAAAAGAAAATAGCTATAAAATTTGGCTATGCCTTGAGTCTCTGGTAATTAAACCCCCATGTGTATGTTTTCTGTGGAGTGTTGGCTGTTTTCAGCTTATTCTTGTGGCTCTCACTTCAGATCTCCAATTTTTTTCTGCCCTTTCAGCTTGGCATGCCTTCATTAGGCAAATAACCCACTCAAGACAATTGTTTTGTAAGTGTGCTTATGCTTCTGTCATCTGTTAAAGGTCAAATGTTTACCAAATTGTTCAATCTTATTTTTTAATTTGTGCAACTTCCTATTACATCTGTGTGCCTTAAATACAGAGCAAGTCTGTCAGCAAGAAGCCACAGGTACATGATGTCAAGAAGGTAGAAGCGTTAGCAAAAGGTTTTTGTTTGTTTTCTGGCAGAAGATGCTTGGAGGGGAACTGTGGCCTTTGCATCCATCCTACCTCTCTTCATCTGTTCAACAGTCACTAAAATGTCTGTAGCAAAACTGAAAGCCACCACGGTGTCTGCAAGGGTTAGTAATAAAGGTGCGTTTTCTATCAACGATGGTGGTGTAGTTACTCATATTTTCTTCTCCTCCTTTAGTCCTCACGCCACCGTTCTGATGGGAATGGTACACATCGATTACGATGTAACCCAGACAGCTGTGATCTAGTTGTCTAAAAGACCCCAGATTTCTGGGGTCACTATTTCCTTTACCATTTAGGAAAGAGACTAGACGAAGCATCTGTCCCATGTGCTATGGAAAATCCAGAGCCCTCCTCAAAATTTCTCGGGATGATAAACATTTTTATTTCATTTATTTATTTTTTTAAAGATTTTATTTATTTGTCAGAGAGAGAGAAAGAACACAAGCAGGGGGAGGGAAGCAGGCTCCCGCTGAGCAAGGAGCTCGATGCAAAACTTGATCCCAGGACCCTGGGATCACTACCTGAGCTGAAGGCAGATGCTCAACCAAATGAACCACCCAGGCTTCCCAAAACATTTTTTTTTAAGATTTTATTTGAGAGAGAGACAGCGAGAGAGGGAACACAAGCAGGAGAAGTGGGAGAGGGAGAAGCAGGCTTCCTGCTGACCAGACAGCCCTATGCAGGGCTCGATCCCAGAACGCGGAGATCATGAACTGAGCTGAAGGCAAACGCTTAACGACTGAGCCACCCAGGTACCCCATCCCTAAACATTTTTCATTAGTGAGTTCTCCACCCCCAGAAATTCTGCCTGATCTCCCTACTGGTAAATTTGCAATACTAGCTATTTTGTCTCAATACAGAATCCCAAGATGTTTCTCGATTTTATCTCAGGTTCTACCATTCTCTTTGTCCAGTTGCTTCAATAATCTAAATATTTCCTTAATCCATTTCTCACTGTAGTGGGCAATGGTCAACTATATTTTGGCTTATTGTTAAGGAAAACTATCCAATAATTGGAAATAAAACACAAAAGAGGGTCATATATCCTTTTGGTATTATATGGGGGCATTAATAAGCTCATCCCAAGATTATTTAATGTTATAGGGGAAGGTATCATTTGGGGCTTTCCCTAATATTAAGGGATAAGACTATTCAAATATATATATATATGTGTGTGTATAATATTTTACTAAGATAAAATGGCTACAATTCCTAATGTGTATATGATGTTATTTCTTCCATTAACTCTGATATCACGTACATTAACTCTTGAGATAAAAATGAAATAGATTCCTTAAGATTTTATTTATTTACTTGCGGGGGGAGGGGAGAGAAAATGATTGAACATGAGCTGAGGGGAAAGGCAGAGGAAGAGGGAGAGGGAGAAGCAGGTTCCCTGGGAGCCTGACATGGAGCTCGATCCCAGGACCCTGAGATCAAGACTTGAGCCAAAGGCAGATGCTTAACCAACTGAGCCACCCAGGTGTCCTGAAATAGATTCTATAAAGGAAAATTAAACCAAACAAGTGGAGTTGCAACTATTTCTTCTTTTCCTAGATATCTTGTACTTTATGGTCCCTTGATTTTTTTTTTCAAATGATTGGCAGTAGAAAAACTACTAGATAATAGTCAGTTTTGGTATTAAAAACCATTTTTAAAAATAGGAAATTATAATTCTACAATTTATATAGCCATACAAATTCTATGATAACAAAGTTAATAATTTACAACATAACTGTCACATATCCTATTTGCCACTATAATATAAATTTACATGTGCATTTTTTTGCTGAGAACTCAGTAAATCAGAAAGGCCCATTCACAAGTGGACAGGAAAGAAAAAAAAGGCAGAAAGATTCTTCCCAAATTATTAAAAAATGGCAAGCACTACTGTTAAAAACCCCTATCCCTCATGTAAAAATCATGCAGTGAGGGTTCCCCTTACAAGAAATACAACAGGGAAGGCCTTTTTGGGTTCATACCCTAAGTAATAGATAATAATTTTATGAGTCATAGGAATAAATGTATAGGGACAAAATGAAGAAAATCATTTGTGCAGTACACAGAGATGAAGGCCATAAGAAATCTGGTACATTATATTGTGCAATATAATATTCTAAGTAACTGAAATTGTACAGGACTCAGGCAACAAGATAGAAATAGCTAGCACGAGACAGTCTGGTGGCAGCTGATTCAGAACCGAATGTTAGACATTCGCCACAGAGAGTCTTTTCCAAAGAACTAGAAGACTCATAGACCACGAAATTCACAAGGGGCAAGGTAATGACCTTGCTCTCTAAGAAATGACTGCTGCGTCTAGGCCATGTGTGGCCGTGTGTAAGACCACCCTCTGGGGGCTGTGCAAGCTGTTTAAGCAAGAGGGAACAGGCCTAGTGCTTGATGAGCAAACAGATAGTAAATGACTGATGCTGTAGTGGGTTATATCTACCGATCACAGAGTATGTTTCTTCTATTATTTATTTACTTATTATTTAATTATTTATTTAATTATTAATTATTTACACTCAGGGTCAAAATCTGAAATAATGTCACCGGCTATATAGGATGATTAAGTAAAGTGACACCCAACTATAACAAGGCTTAAGTTCTCCATACTTTCTATAACATTCTGAAACCTCAATCCCATTGGAGTGGAAAAGGGATCCTTGAAAATAAAAGCCAAACTATGATGAACCATCTCTAGCCCTTTTAATCTAAACTTTCATCATCAATAAACTCATTTCTCACTTATGGTCTCAATATGCCGCTGAATCCTTAGTCAAAGCAAAGTTTGTGTTCACCTTCGCTTTCCTGTGCTTTAGACTTCCTAAACATAACTGCTTACATATTTTCTACCCAAACATCACTTAAATAGCTAATATTCAACATGTTAGACCTCCCTGTGCCTCTGATCCCAAAGGTCACCTGTGAAGTTATACAAAGGGGCCACAGAAAAATCATAGGTTCCTTATGGCCAATCCTCTTTTGTCTATGGTCCCCAATCTGTGTTATTTCTACCCAACACTTCTCAAATAGCTCTCTCTATCCTAACACACTGCCTCGATTCACATACTCCTTATCTTTCATTTGGAATACTGCGCTAGCTTTTCCCTTCCTCCTAATTCATCCTACATGTCCTCAGCCTCTACTATTTTTCTAATTAACGAATGAATTACATCACCCCCAAGGTCCTAAGAAGCCTTACAGTATCCAAGAGTTAATGAGCTCCATCAAACGCCAACGTGAATGTTCATGCCCTTTACCATGTCATTCAAGGCCTGTTTCAGTTGCATCCACGTGATCATTCCCATGTCTAAGAACAAACATGGGGAGACCTGCCAATAGCTAACCACCTTCCCTTTCTGCATCCATCTCTCTGAGCATTCCTTTCACTGTGGCATGGCCTCCTTCCCTTTTCACTGTCCATTCTTTGAGTTTCAGTTTAAATATCACCTGTTTGTGGACAACTTTATTCCTAATAGGTACTATTAGGTACCTATTTACTAATAGATACTTCATTCTCTGAGGTCCATACTATATTGACAACACAACTACCGTTTCACTAAACATGCTGAATTTCATTATTTTAATTACCTAACTTAGTCCCTAACACGTTATATATGCCAAAATGCGTTGGAAGAAATAAACAAATGAATGAATGAGTGAATGAATGAAGAGTGTTTCAATGCTGAAGATGGAATCAGGAGCCTTGTGAGTTTCGGTCACAGATTCACTATTAACTAGATATGTAATCTTGGAAAAATCATTTAAATGCCATAGGACTCAATATTATTATATCTGAAGTTCAAGATTTCGTTAGGTAATTTCTCAAGTCACTTGTGTCTCAGTCAAAATGGTATTTTGTTCTTTATCTTCAATCAGGAGACAAATGATCAGTCATAATCTCAGGTTAGTATACTTCCCTAAGCAAACTGATGATTCACTGTTTTACTCCGTATGAGTTTGAAAACTGTTGGACCAGAAAGTAATGTAGTATGGTGGTAAGGAATGTTTAATTTTCATTAATCTAGGGTATCCTACTTACTGGGATGTGGCCACCATATTCTCACGATCAAAATTAGGTTTACAAAATGCCTTACAAATTATTTACATTTCTAGTCTTTTAGAAAAAGCTCCACAGTTGTTTTCTTTTTAAATTTTTTAATAAATGCTATGCTCCTTAGGCTGAGAATTTAAGCTTTTGGAATGGTATTATTTGTACATTAAGAAGCCACACTAATTTAATTTTAATTCACAGAGATATGAACAATGAAAATAACCAATATAGAAAATATATAATGTAGAAAGTAACAGAAGAGACATAAGTAAATTGTTCTTTTAATTTAAATTCAATTAGCCAACATGTAGAAGATCATTACTTTCAGATGTAAAGTTCAATAATTCATCAGATGCATATAACACTCAGTGACCATTGTATAACGTGCCCTCCTTCATGCCCATCACCCAGTTATCCCATGGCTCCACCGACCTCCCCTCCAGCAACCCTCAGTTTGTTTCCTAGAGTTAAGAGTCTCTCCTGGCTTGTCTCCCTCTCTCTCTGATTTCTTCCCTTTCCATTTTCCCTTCCTTCCACTATGATCCTCTCTGCAATTTCTTATATTCCTCATATGAGTGAAAGCATATGATAATTGTCTTTCTCTGATTGTCTTCTTATGCTCAGCATAATACCCTCCAGTTCCATCCACTGTTGTACATACCATTGTTGTACATACCATTGATGTAAATGGTAAGATCTCATCCTTTCTGATGGCTGCACAATACCCCATAGTGTGTATGTATGTGTATGTGTGAGTGTGTTTATGTGTGTATACATACATACATACATAAAATTCCTTGACAATTAATACATACATACAAATACCACATCTCCTTTATCCATTCACATACACATACATACAAATATATACACATACATATACACTATGGGATATTACACACATACACATACATACACATACATATGTATACATACATACAAATACAACATCTTCTTTATCCACTCATCTGTCGAAGGACATCTAGGTTCTTTCCATAGTTTGGCTATTGTGGACATTACTAATTAAACACTAGAATGCAGGTACCCCTTCAGATCACTACATTTGTATCTTTGGGGTAAATACTTAGTAGTGCAATTGCTGGGTTCTAGGGTAGCTAGCTGTCTTTTTAGCTTCTTGAAGAACCTCCATACTGTTCTCCAGAGTGGCTGCACCAGCTTGTATTCCTACCAACAGTGTAGGAGGGTTCCCCTTTCTCTGCATCCTCACCAACATTTGTTGTTTCCTGACTTGTTAATTTTAGCCATTCTGACTGGTGTGAAGTGGTATCTCATTGTGCTTTTGATTTGTATTTCCCTGATGCCAAATGATGTGGAGCACTTTTTCATGTGTCTATTGGCCATTTATAACATAAGTAGATTGTTCTTAGCTCTGTGCTCATTTTTGAGTATAGGAACCCCTGTTTGTATACCTATGGTTGCAGATTCTGCAGAAAATCCTGCAGTGACGCTGCTAAATACACTGAGGAAATATAGAGAGCCATGTGGGGTAAAGCCATGTTTCCCAACTTTCTCACCTCATGACTCATGCAAAAATTAATATTATTTGTTTGCAATATGGTTGGTCTGCTTACTAGTAGAAGCAATCAGCCTGGCTGCTCTGGCTTGCCCAGTGCAGTAGACTGAATGCTCCTGACCATCCAAAATTCGTATTATAAAGCCCTAGTCCAGAGCGATGGTGTTTGGAGGTGGGGACCTCTGGGAAGTAATTGGGTAATGGGAGTAGAGTCTTTACCAATAGTATTAAGGTCCTATAAGAGAACTCAGAGTGCTAGCTAGTTCTCTTTTAGCCATGTGAAAATACAGAAAGATGATAGCTGTTTAAAAATCAAGAAAGGGCTCTCACCGAAACCTGACCATGCTGGGACCCTGATCTGGTAATTCTAACCTCTAGTAATATGAGAAATAAACGTTTGTTGTTTGAGTCACCCACTTTATGGTATTTTGTTACAGCAGCCAAAGTTGATTAAAGTACCCAGCCCAATTCTGGCTGACTTGAGAGTTGAGGGGATCAGTGGCTCAGTACACTCTAAGCCGATTACAATACACCCATATACCAAGAATACCAGTTGGGAAGCTTCAGCCTAAGGTTTTATAGTAAAGACTACAGTCAACTTTGGACTTCTGAAGTTGCAGGGAGCTATAAAACAGACAAAAGCACATAAAACTGGGGCCAAGAAGAACACTATTCTAAAAAATAAAATGTTTTTTTTTTTCAAAAATCATCATAAAAAAATCATTGTGTATCTTGACCTTAGATCTTAGAGTAAAGTAAAATTTACTTAAAGTAAAACTCCTTGACAATTAATTGGTATTAGCTGTACATTATACAGGTATTTTTAACAGTCCACACTATCTGATCAGTCCTTTAGACCAAGCTGAAAACTGCATTTGAAAATACAACTATCCCTGTGCTGACAACAGGTGCTTGGCTGGAGCTAAACTATACCTGCTGGGAGGAACAGACACTTAACTTTAGCCACAAAGAAATCACACAAGGGACCTTCTAACAAGTATTAGTTCACTATCAAGATTCAAAACATATCATAAGTCGGTGTGAGTAGAAGCAGTCACCAACCATCTGAAACAGGTTCACAAACACCACAAAACAGATGCTACTAAAAACAGAATATAAAACAAATTCATTTCATAAGTTTAAAAGTAAAAGAGGAGAGTAGAAACACACTATCCCAAATGTCGAGAAAACATTTCAAAAAAATTTATAAAATCTGAATTTAAATTCCAATAGAAAGACTAAGTAGAAGGTTAAATCCAGGTGAAATAAAAATTAGATAGGAATACAAATCTGAAGCAATCACCTAGAATGAAACAAGAAAATGGAAATACAGAACTCAGTTTGAGAGAGAAAGTGATAGAGTGAGAAAGCCTGGCAACAGCTAATCTAAATTCCCGAAGGAAAGAAGAGCTAAATGGGAATAAGTAAGACGACATTCAGTGTCAAACATGCCCTCGTGAAACTGCGGAACACCCCTACAGATGGAAGACCTTAAAAGGACTTAATGAGTAATAATACAGTGAATTATCAATAACAACAACAGAATCTTGAGAAGAGGGGAATAACATACCTCTTCAAACTCTGAGAGAAAGCAATGGTCAATCTATGCCCATTATATGAATAACATATATATATGTATTATATATATATATATATATATATATATATATATATATAATAGGCATTTCCATGCCCCCGACACTGCCATCAGAAATAAGGGTTTACTATTAGACATTTTCAGGTGAACAAAAATCTTAGTTTATCATCCAAAGACCCCTGAAAAAGAAATGCTAAAAAATATTTTCCAGGAAGAAGTCAAATGATCCTAGAAGAAAAATCTGAGATGTTAAAAGAAATGTGAAGTAAACAAATGCTATAAGAATGGTAACTATTACAAAACAATGACAGCAGTGAGGTCAACTTTTGATGTAAAAATATCAAAATAGAGATAAAGCTCTTACAATTCATAGAAGTGATTAGAAGGGAAGCTGAAGTTAAATTATCTTAAATTTTAGGTAATATCCAGAAAGATGATAAAGATATCAAATTGCATTAAACACTATACATATAGATTAACATACAGATTAAAGTTCTAAGGTAAAGTCTAAATTAAAGTGTATATTTTCCAAAAGATGCAGGGATTAAAAACTGCGTAAAATAAACTTTAAAAGTCATTAAAAAAAAAGACTAAGCAAAAAGCAAAACAAATCCCTTAGCCCCCAGAGATGTGGAAAATGTTACGATTCAACCCCATCAGAGTAGAGAGAACAAGTAGAATTCAAGGTGAGAAATACCTCCAAGCATAATGAGGGACATTTTACAATGATGAAGGCTCATTTAAGCAAGAAAATGTAACAATCCTAAGTGTATACACACCTCATTACAAAAAGCAAAAATGGAACAGAACCAAAAGGAGAAATAGGCAAATGACAATTTTAGTTGGGAATATTACCACTGATCTTCCAGTATTGATAGAAACAGTTTAAAGATACGAAAGATTTGAACTCACTAGAGAGCAAATTGGCCTACTTAACATTCATAGAACACATACCAAACAAGAACAGAATATACATTATTTTCAAGGGCATATAGAATGGTCACCAAGACGGACCATATGTAGGCCATAAAAAATCTAAAGAAATGAAATCAGACAGAGTATGTTGTTTTAGCACAACAAAATTAAATTAGAAGTCAGGAGACAAATGGCTATCTGGAAAATCCACCCAATATTTGAAGCCAAACAACATACCTTTATATAAGCCATGGTTCAAAAAAGAAACATAGGTAATTAGAATATATTTGAATTAGAGTATATTTAAATGAAAACAGCTTATCAAAATTGATGGGATGTAGCTAAAGCAGAACAGGTGAGAATACATAGCTATAAGGCCTATATTAGAAAATCCTAAAAGGTCTCAAATCCATTGTCTTAAGTTTCTATTTTAAGAAGCTACAAAAAGCCAACTTAAGTCACAGAAAGTAAAGGAAGGAAATAATAAAGAGGAGAGTCCAGGGAAAGGCAAAATGAAAGGGTGAAAAAGATGAGTGAAACTCGAAGCTGTTTCTTTGAAAATAACAGTAAAATTGATAATCTTCTCCATTGACACTAACTGAAAAAATAAAAATGAGATGCAGATTACCAACATGAGAAATGAAAAGGAGGGATATTAAGATATGTTTTGCAGACATTAAAAAGATAATAGTTTATCTTTTATGAATAAGCTTAAAACAACAAATTCGACAATATTGGTGAAATAAATTCCTTCAAACAAACTGCTAAATCTAACTCATTTAGTAACAAAAATGGTGAATAGCTCTGTATGAATTAAATAAATATAATCCATAATTAACACCTTCCCACAAAGAAGACTCTAGGACAAAATTCGGCTGATAAATCATATCACACTTTTAAGGAAAAAGACTACCAATCCAGTCATGCACTCTTCAATCAAAAACCAGAGGAAACACGTTTTATGAAGTTAGTATTACTGTAACACCCCAAAAATGATAGGTCAACATTGCTCAAGAACACGGACAATATTCTTTGATAAACTAGTGAATAAACTCCAGTGACAGAGAAGAGATAATAGTGAAAATGTTTACGCCAAGATACATAGGGTTTGTTTGAATATTAATATAAATAGCCATATAGACAAAATAATGGGGAAAAAAAGCACAAGGTCTTTTTCATAGATGCAGGGGAAAAAGCTGAACATAGCAGAGCAGGAGCCAGATTATACATCTGGTGACAGGCTCTGCGTTCTTCCAACTACACCAGAACACCGTGGGCTCATTTCCTTTATCCCTTTGCCTCTGGGAGTCAGGACTCCTTCCCATGGCAGCTACAGAAATACTATTTGAATTGGAAAACATCTGCTGGTAAGGTGGCATAAAGTGAGTCTAGAAAACACATTTCCATCCAGCAAATCCACTTCTACTGGTAGACTGTATCTCACCATCCCAGATCATTATAAAATACATCTGGTAAATCATCGTGGAGAAGTGTCTCATCTTCAGTGGGGCTTTGTGAAATTTAAAACTATTAAATGTCTCTCATCATTAATTTAATATGTATTATTAAAGCTTCAGTGTAATTTGAGTTCAAGATACAGAGATGACTTCCATACACTATAAAATCTAGCGCCTGGTTTCCAGAAATTTTAATTTTAGTGCAAAAAAAATTATATGCACTCAAAAAGCTAAATGACTTCTGTTTTCTAATGAGGTATACAACAGGTGGTACGGAAAGATAGTGTCAATGAGTCCTATTAAGTTTTAAAATCTGTATATCAATTTTACTTTTATCATGAAATTCCTGATGCTTCTTAGGTTGACAAAATGGGGGAAAAGGTGAATTAAGTTGTACTGGGATTTTATTGCTGGCAATTGTCAATTATATCATAAAACTGAGTAAGTCATTGCTCAAGAAGTATTTAAAAATCTAGTCACAAGAAATTACATGTCAATTTTATCAACTTTGAGTTTATTAATTTGTCTATAGATTGCTGGCAGTAATAAAAAAAATACTCAGAAATCATAAACTACTATTCCCTGAAATCACATTTACACTATACCTGATATCTTCTTTGAACATAAATGCTCACAGTAATAAACTTGGCCCTAAGTCATCAATGGTCAAGTGATGAATGGTAATTATTAGCAACAATACCAGAATAATAATCATGACTAATACTTACAAAGAATTGACCAATTGTCAGTCACTCTTATAAATGCTTTATAGATCTTATTCAAGCTTCACAACACTATGGGGTTGATTTGCTGAGTCACCCCATGTTACAGGTGAAAAATCTTATGAAGAGAGAATCTAGTACCTTGTTCAATGCCACAGAGCTAGTAAGGGGTACAGCTGAGAGGCAAACCCAGGTAACTGGTTTGAAAGTCCATTTTCTTAAATACTACGTGTATTGCTGCTTGCTGAAGGGCATGACATGTGTCTTAGTAAACATTTTTCCTTCATGAATATAGACTTGTTAATTTTTACGTAATGGCTAAAAAATCACCAATATATATTTTTTTAAATTTTCCCCTATTGTTTCAAACACTTTTCATTTTTGAAATGGCCCTCCCTCAGCTTTCTCTCCATTTTATAAACATTAATGAACAAGTTATATAGAGATGGCAAAAAAAGCTTGAATAACTGTTTTGAACTCATTTTGCCTAGTTTTGTTTATGCCTTAACCCATTTGACACTATACTATATTTTTAACTGACTATTTTGTACTAACAGAGAATCACATTGCAAGAATTGCAGAACATGTTTTATTTATCTTACTGTCAATCTTCCCCTTCCACTTAATAAAATTTGAAAAGAGAGTCCCTCTGCTATTCCTATTTAGATTTTTTCCCCTGATAAATCAAGTTAGTAGAGTCTCTTCATAAGAACAAAATGAATTCTTCCCTTTTAAAATAACATCACTTGAATAGGATAATATATCAACCTCTTGGCTTTGAAATCTTGTTATTCTCAATTGTTCGAACTCTGCCCAACATCAAAGAATATCACCAAGCTGCTGTAGGGAAAGTAAGGTTATGGTGTCTGGAGATCTCTTTCAACATTCTTTTGCCACCACGTGTAATTGCGTTTTGAGGGGCCCCTCGGATAAGCAGAAACTCGGTGTAATATGACTTGAAAATCCTTATATTAACCATAGAATCATTAGTCCAAATTAATTTGGGGTAGAAATTGGAGGACATAAAATATTTAACACTTACAATTTGAAGGACATGAGGACAGAGAAAAGAAAGAGATCTTCTTTAAGTGCTTTGAAGAATTTTCCAGTGAAGCCATCAGAGCCTGAAGATTTCATTTTAGGGAGCTTTGTAATCATTAACTCAAGTTCTTAATGGTTATAGGACAGATTTTCAGGTTTTCTATTTAATATTGGTTGAGTTTGGGTAGTTTATGGCATTCAAGGAATTGGTTTCTATGCCTTCTTATATAAGGAAATAAAACTTCTGACATCTGTACCAAGGGTTCTCAACCACATCAGCTATCAAAATGACCAATGTATCCTTTAAAAAACACAGGTAGCGGGGCTCCTGGGGTGGCTCAGTGGGTTAAGCCTCTGCCTTCAGCTCAGGTCATGATCTCAGGGTCCTGGGATTGAGCCCCTCATCGGGCTCTCTGCTCAGTAGGGAGCCTTCTTCCCCCCTCTCTCTGCCTGCCTCTCTGCCTACTTGTCATCTCTCTCTCTCTCTCTGTCAAAATAAATAAATAAAATCTTAAAAAAAATACAGATAGCTAGGCTAGGCCTGAGGTCTTCCAGCAAAATAAGGGGATATGAGAAAAGGGACAGTGTGGCTGAATGTCTGCCATTTTGACAAGGTTTTTCAGGTTATATTGGTTTGTCAACACAGTTAGGACTATTATCATAAAGTTCAATATACTTCTCTATGATTACAACCTTCTCTTTTCCCAAAACCCCCATCCCTCACCATCATAGTGAAGTTCTTCCTCTGTAATAAACATTACACTAGATCAAGCTATACCATCCTATATCTGTGGATACCACTGTCTTATTTCTTATTCTTCTGGAGTTGCCATTGATGAATTACCCCTTGGCATACTCTGAGAAACATTAAACACATGAAACATTAAAGTCACCTATCATATCTACTGTGGGGAATGCTGAATGTATACCAGTAGTAAACACTCTCAGGTCCCGAATTAAGGGAAGCTCTGTGTCTATTGAACTGATTACTGATTATGGCTATGGATGTTATTATATCTTACCATAATTTTATTTTCCCTTTGGTCAATAAGAGGCTTATAATATTTCTGGTCTGTCTGTAGATACTGTGCAATATACCACGGCATGACTTTCCTGTTGTGACTCTCACTCTACAGCATATTATTTCATAGCATAGTTCTGCAGTTTGTCCTACATATCTGTCTTCTGCTACTGATGTACTTTCTAGCTGGATACATGGCTACCCATACAGTCCATTTCCCAGAAATCCTTAGTGTCATCATGGGACTAGATTCTTGCCCGTATCACCCCAAGTGTGCTATGGCAACTCCTAAAAATGGTTCTTAATTTTCTCTACATCTTCATCAATCATTTTTACTGTCTCTCCAACCATCTCACTACCACCATCTTGGATCAGGAAGACTGAGGACTGTGCATAATTGCTGTGAAAATGGACGGTAGTGAATTGGGTCCCTAGAAACTTGGGTCCCTATACCCTTCGCTGAAGACACATACACACACACACACACACACTCTCTCTCTCTCTCTCTCTCTCTCTCCTCCTCATACCCTCCCTCTATATACATATAGGAATGTATATATGTGTGTGTGTATATACTTAAGTACACATTATGTATATACTTCTTCAAATCACTTATGGAGTAAGATGTGATACTAAAAAAAGCATATAACTATCTGAAAAAAATTGCACAGAACTTCAGAAAATATGCTAACTAGGTTGGTGATAGCTTGAAAATAACCTATAGCATTTGTGCTGCTAGGCTATGTACCAATCATGAAATCTTTAATGTGTACATTTATCATGAAAATATTACATTGGAATTTTTAATTTATCTGAAATAAACTACTATAGTAATATAAATTGAAATCTCAGTGATATGGCCTGGCAAGATTATAAAATATAATTTCTAGCATATTAAAATGTTCTCTGTATTACAAGAAAATGGATTTGTATATCACTACTCTACTGACTACTCTATTGTACTATGCATGCAGTCTAAATAAAGCATGTAAGAAACAGCAGTGTATGCTTATATATGCAGTCAGAGTCACTGAAAACATTAAAAAAGTAGCTAACACACACATATATTGAAATGAACTTTCTTTGAAAAGGCAATAAAGATGTCAAAATTGAAGTCCCTTCACAAATAGCTTCTCAATTTACCAGTACAAACAATAATTTATGCTAAGTGAGCAGTAAAGAACTGCATTTCATTCAGTTCAATTGCTTGTGCAATATCCAACATGAAGAAGAAACAACCTGATCACAAATTGGTTTGAACCGATAAATGTGTTTTCTTGAATATTCAGTGCTGATAGAAAATTCTAATTTTTCTATTTTTCCATGATGACTTATATCCTCAGTTTGATGTTTGGGTCACAGCCACAAAACAGTGCAAAACCTGCCAAACCTTCTTGGCTAATTGGTCTTTATAATTTTTAGGAAAATACTGTGAACAATATCCAACCCACAGATCCAAGGGTAATTCAAAGTGAGGAACAGTACATATAAAAGTGTGAGAGCGGTTCCAGTTCAAGAAGGCCATGTACAAGAATCCTGAAATCACCTCCTCCCACAGATACACCAAATCTGCAACTACATATGGAAAAACTTCCTCGAAGAAAACCCAAAAACTGGTGAAGCAAGTCCTATGCATCAGGAAATAAGAGAAGGCTCACATTAAAGCAGATGGCAACTAAGGACCAGAGAGGTTAAAGCTGTGGTCAAAGTCTCACACTGAATGCAAAGCTCTGTCAGAACAGGGCCTGTTTTGTATCCTTCTGTTTCCCCAGTGCCTACAGTAGAAACTGACATGCAAAGTAGGAGCTCAATAAATCATCACTGGGAAGGTGGTTCAAAATGGTGGCAGAGGAAGATCCTGAAATAACCTCCTGCCATAGACACAACAAATCTACAGCTACATATAGAAAAAATTCTGAGAACCAGCTGAATGACTACTCTACAAAAGAGAATAAAAGGGCCACATCAAGACAGAGAGAAGAGGCACAGACATCAGTTCACCAAAACCCCACCCCTGGCACAGTGACCCACCAGTGTGAGGGATCTACAAATATGGAACTTCTCTCTTTGGAACAAGGGGTTTCTGTTCCACAGTAGGCACACCAGGCCTTCAAATGTGGATCATAAAACCAAGCCTCCAAAATGTTTGGCTTTGAAGGCAACTAGGCTCACATCCAGGAGAACCACAAGACTGCAGAGAATTGAGATTCTGCTCTTGAAAGATCACACAGAGGTTCACTAGCCCCAAGACCCAGTGCAACTGCAGTAGTTTGAAGAATTTAAATCACATGTGCAAGAGATTCACTTACTAATCTTAAAGAGACTGCAAGAAAGGCAAATGCCTCTTGTAATACCATCCAGGGACAGAGGTGCTGGTGAGCACCATTTTTATGTTCTTCCTTTACCTGGTTAGTACAATTTTTGCACTGCCGAGTACAATTTTTGCACTATCATTCTCTCCAACTAGTAACTGCCCCCACGCACAGAGCCATGGCCCTGCCAGAGGCAAATAGTGAGCACAATATCCTCATGTCCTATTTCCACAGCCCCAAGCACCCCACCCCGCCACACTGCCTCAACAGTCCCATCCAAGACAGTAAGTGAGCACATTACCCCCACCACTCACACATACCTTCAGGAGGCAGGAGGCAAACACCGTGTCTACTTCCTGCCTTTGTGGTGTCCCATGGCCAGCAGGTGCATGAAGCCCACACAAGGGATATACCTTGAATGCCAGCTTGTGATGTACAAGTGGACTGACCCCAAGGGCTCTGAACCAATCAGGGAGATGGTTTGAGAGACAATCAAGAATAAGATTAAACAATAAATTACATCCCCTGCACAAGGCCATCTGTTCAGGAATGGGAAAGATAGCTATTTTGCCTAATACATAGAAATGAACACAGACTCAACCAAAATGAGGAAATGAGAACATGTTACAAATAAAAGAAAATGATAAAACCCCAGGGGAAAAAAAACTTCAATGAAATGGAGATAAGTAATTTACTTGATAAAGGGTCCAAAGTAGTTATCATAAAGATGTCCGCTGACGTTGGGAGAAGGATGGTTGAACGCTGAGAGAACTTCAGTAAAGATACAGAAAATATAAGAAAGCACCAAAGAGAAATGACAGAGTTACAGAAAGTGATAACTGAACTAAAAAGTACACTGGTGGGATTCAACAGCAGATTAGATGAAGCACAAGACAGACTGGTAATCTGGAATTCAAGGCCATGGAACTCACCCAAACCAAGTACAAAAAGAAATAAAAATTTTAAAAGGTGATGATAAGGGATTTATAGAACAACAGCAAGTGCAGTTATATCTCATTCCAGGAATCCCAGAAGGAGAAGACAAAAAGAAAGTGGTAGAAAATATATTTGCAGGAATGATGGCCCAAAATTTCCCTAATCCAGGGAAGAAAACAGACATCCAGCTCCCACAAGCCTAGGGAGTTTCAAATAATAAGAACCAAGAGGGATTCACAACAACACACATTATAATTAAAATGTTAACGTTAAAAATAGAAAATCTTTCAAAAAGCAAGAGAAAACAACTCGTTACAGAAACTTTGTAACCCAGAAAAAAGAAAGATGATGTATTCAAAGCGCTGACAAGAAAAAGCTTCCAAGAATTCTCTAACATGAATATTCTACAAAGAGAATTGAAAGAGAGACAATGAGTTTTCTAGACAAGCATAAGCTAAAGGAGTTCACCACCAATAAACCAGTCCTTTAAGTAATTTAAAGAGATGGCTGTCAGCTTAAAAAAAAAAAAAAAAGAGGACTAAATTGCCAATAAGAAAACATAAGAAAGTAAAAATCTCACTAGCCAAGGTAAATATTTAGGAAAGGGAGTGGAATAATCACTTAGAAAGCTAGTACAGAGATTAAAATAAGACAAAGTAGAAAAAAATAACTAATAATTAGATAGGGGAGACATCAAAAATGTAAACGATAGCATCAAAAACATATTGATGGGAGGAGAATAAAATGTATTAAATCTTTACTTGATATTAATTTAAAGTAGACTGGTGTGTGTGTTGGGGGGGGGGTATTTCTCCTTATATGTAAGCCTCATGGTAACCAAAAAGTGAAAACCTATAATAGGCATAGAAAGGATAAGGAGAAAGGAATTTCAGCAAAATACAACAGAAGGTCATGAAACCACAAAAGAATAAAGAGGAAAAGAAAGGAATAGAGAGAAACTATAGAACAGCCAGAAAACAATTAACAAAATGGCATTTCTCAGTATCATACCTATCAGTACATACCCATTAGTTATTACTTTACATGGACTAAAAATGGACTAAATTGTCCAAGCAAAAGACACACGCTGAATGGATTAAAAAGACCTAACCATGTGCTGCCCATAAGTGACACACATCTGGTGTAAGAATACACACAGACTGAAAGGAAAGGGTCGGAACAAGATGTTTCATGCAAAGGGAAACCCAAGTAGGGTGGTGTAACTATACTTACATCAGAAAAGAGACTTTAAAACAAAGACTATAATAAAAACAAAGAAGCATATTATATAATGAAAAGTGGTCAATCCAACAAGAACATATAACACTTGTAAACATTTATGCACCCAACACAGGAGCAACTATATATATATATAAACATATAATATATATAATATAAAGCAAATATTAACAGACCTGAAGGGAAAAATCAACAGCAAAACAATAATATTAAAGGATTTTAATACCTCACTTATATCAACGGATAAATCATGCAGACAGAAAGTAAATAAGGAAACATAAATATTGGCCTGAAATAACACATCTGACCTCATGGACTTAACAGACTTACAGAACATTCCATCCCAAAGCAGCAGAATGCACTTTCTTTTCAAATGCACCTGGAACATCCCCCAGAACCTACCACATGCTTAACCACAAAACAAGTCTCAATAAAGCTAAGACTGAAATCATACCAAACAATTTTCTAACCACAGTGGTATAAATTAGAAATCCGTTATATGAGGAAAAGTGGGAAAATCAAAAATTTATAGCGCTTAAACAACATTAAACAACCAATGGGTCAACAAGGAAATCCAAGGAGAAGTCAAATGATACTTTGACACAGTGAAAATGGAAATACAACATACCAAAATCTGCGGGATGCAGCAAAAGTGGTTTCAAGAGCAGAGTTTGTAGCTACACAGGTCTACCTCAAAACAAGACAAATCTCAAATACGCGATCTAACTTAACACTTTTAGGAACTAGGAAAAGAAAAACGAACAAAGCCTAAAATTAGTAGAAGAAGGAAATAACAAAGGCCAGAGGGAAAATAAATAAACTAAAAATACAATAGAAAAAAAATCAATAAAAGAGGTTGTTCTTTGAAAAGAAAAAATTGACAAACCTTGTTCACTAAGGAAAAAAAAAAGAGGGTTCAGACAAATCAAAATAGAAATGAAAGAGGAAAAATTACAACTGATACCATAAAAATATAAAGGATCATAAGAGACTACCATTAACAGTTACAGACTGAAAAATCAGATAGTTTAGGGGAAAAAAAAGGATAAATTCCTAGAAGGAACCACCTTCCAAGACTAAATCATGAAAAAACAGAAAATCTGAATAAAATCTGAATAAATGATTATTAGTAAGGAGATTAAATTACCAATAAAAAAATTTTAAACAAGAAAGGTTCAGGACCAGATGACTTCTCTGGTAAATTTCAACAAACATAAAAGATTTAACATCTTACCTTTCTCAAACCTTTCCAAATAAATGAAGAGGAGCAAATACTCCCAAACTCATAAAATGAGATCAGCATTACCATGATACCAAAACCAGACATGGGACACCACACACACACACACACTAATAATAATAATAATAATAATATTTTTAATTATAATTATAACCACAAGTCAGTAACTCTGCAATATAGGGGCAAAAATCTTCATCATAATAGTAACAAAGTAAATTCAATAATAAAATAAAAAGGTCATATATCATGATGAAGTGAGACTTATTCTATAGATGCAAGGATGTTTCAACCAACATCTGCAAATCAAGCAATGTGATATTCCACATCAAATTATAAAATTATGTGACCATCTCAATAAATGTAGAAAAAGCATTTGATAAAATTCAACATCAGTTATGATAAAAACTCTCAATGAAGTGGGTATAGAAGAAACAAATCTGAATATAATAAGGGCTATAAATGACACCTAAGAGCTAACATCAGACTCAATTGTGAAAAGCTGAAAGCTTTTCTGTTAAGATTACTAACAATAACCCCCACTCTTGCCATTTTCATTGAACACAGTATTTGAAGTCTTAGAGCAATCAGGCAAGGAAAATAAATAAAGACCAAACTGGAAAGAGAGAAGTAAAACTATCATTATTTGTGGAAGACATGATTTTATATAGAGAAAATACTAAAGATTTTGAAAAAAAAAAAAAAAAAAAAACCAGGCTATTACAGTAAAGGAATTTAGTAAAGTTGCAGGGTACAAAATCAATATGCAAAAATATGCTTTGTTTTTCTACACTAACAAAAAATTATCAGAAGGAGAAATTAAGAAAATAAAACAATCCTATTTACAGTTGCTTCAAAAAGAATAAAATGCCTAGTAATAAATTTAACCAAGGAGCTGAAAGACCTATATTCTGAAAACTATAAGACACTGATGAAATAAACTGAAGAAGACACAAATAAATGGATGATCATTCCAGGTTAATGGACTAGAATTAATATATTATAAAAATGTCCATATTACCCAATGAAATATATAGATTCAAGGCAATCCCTACCAAAATGCCAATGACATTTTTCACAGAAATAGAACAATCCTAAAATATGTATGGAACCACAAAAATCCTCAATAGCCAAAGCAATCTTGTGGAAGAACAGCAAAGATTATGTCATCATGCTCCCTAATTTCTAACTATATTACAAAGCTATAGTAACCAATACAGTATGGTATTGGCCTAAAACATGAAGATCAATAGAACAGAAAGTTCAGAATAAACACAAGCATATATAGACAATTAACTTATGATACACAGACAAGAATATACAGTGGGGAAAAGACAGTCTCTTCAATAAATGGTGCTGGAAAAACTGGACAGCCATATGCAAAAGAGTGAAAATGGACCACTGTTTTACATCAGACACAAAACTATTAGAAGAAACCATAGATGGTAAACTCCTTGGCATTGCTCTTGGTAATAAATGCATTTTTTTGTTATCTACTCCAAAGTCAATGGCACCAAAAGCAAAAATAAAAAAGATGAGACTATATCAAACTAAAAAGTTTCTGCAAAGTGAATGAAACCATCAACAAAATAGAAAGACAACTTACTGAATAGGAGAAGATAGTTGTAAATCATATATCCAACAAGGGGTTAATATCTGAAATATATAAAGAAGTCATTTAGGGGGTGCCTGGGTGGCTCAGTGGGTTAAAGCCTCTGCCTTCGGCCCAGGTCATCATCCCAGGGCCCTGGAATCGAGCCCCGCATCAGGCTCTCTGCTCAGTGGGAAGCCTGCTTCCTCCTCTCTCTCTCTGCCTGCCTCTCTGCCTACTTGTGATCTCTGTCAAATAAATAAAAAAAGAAAAATCTTTTTTTTTTTAGATTTTTTAAAAATTTATTTATTTGACGGACAGAGATCAGAGAGAGAGAGAGAGAGAGGAGGAAGCAGGCTCCCCAGGGATCCTGGGGATCATGACCTGAGCCGAAGGCAGAGGCTTAACCCACTGAACCACCCAGATGCCCCCAAAAAGAAAAATCTTTAAAAAAAAAGTCATTTAACTGTACAATACAAGAACAAAAATTCAAATTAAAAATTAATGAGCAAAGGAACTTAACATTTTCCCAAAAACATACAGATGACCAACAGACACATGAAAAGATTCTCACCAATACTAGTCATCAGGAAAATCCAAATCAAATCCACAATGAGATATCATATCATACTTGTGAGAATGGCAATTTTCAAAATGACAAGAAATAACAAATGTTGGTGCAGATGTGGAGAGAAAGAAACCCTCATGCACTATCAGTGAGATTGTAAATTGGTGGAGAACCTATGGAAAATGCTATGGAGTTTCCTCAAAATTTAAAAAAAAATGGTCACAATGCAGAAATTCCACTTCTGGTATTTATGAAAGAAATCACAACACTAATTCAAAAAGGTACATGCACCCCTGTGTTTATCACAGCTTTATTTACAATAGCCAATTATGGAAACAACCTAATTGTTCATTTATAGAATGGATAAAGCAGATGTGTTATAAAAATACAATGGAGTGGGACGCCTGGGTGGCTCAGTTGGTTGGACGACTGCCTTCGGCTCAGGTCATGATCCCGGAGACCCGGGATCGAGTCCTGCATCAGGCTCCCAGCTCCACGGGGAGTCTGCTTCTCCCTCTGACCTTCTCCTCGCTCATGCTCTCTCACTGCCTCTCTCTCAAATAAATAAATAAATAAAATCTTTAAAAAAAAAATACAATGGAGTACTACTCAGTCATAAAAAAGAATGAAATCTCGCCATCTCCCTCAACATGGATGGACCTTGAGAATATTAGGCGGAGTGAAATAAATCAGACAGGGAAAGACAAATAACATGGTTTCACTTACATATGGAATCTAAAAAATACTAACAAAACAAAAAAAACTCACAGATACAGAGGGTAGATTAATAGTTGCCAGAGAGAAATGAGGCTGTAGAGGGTGGGCAAAATTGATGAAGGGAATGAAGAGACACAAACTTCTAGTTACAAAATAAATAAGTCATGAGGATATAATATACAGCATAGTGATTATAGGCAATAATATTTGAAAGTTGTTAAGAAAGTAAATCACCACAAGAAAAAAAAATGTATAACTTTGTATGGTGACAAATGCTAAGTAGACACTGTGGTGATCACATTCTGCGATGTATATGAATGTCAAACCTTTATGTTGTTTAAAGATTATTTATTTATTTACTTATTTGACAGACAGAGATCACAAGTAGGCAGAGAGGCAGGCAGAGAAGAGAGGAGAAGCAGGCTCCCCACTGAGCATAGAGCCCAATGCAGGGCTCAATCCCAGGACACTGGGATCATGACCTGGGTGGAAGGCAGAGGCTTTAACCCACTGAGCCACCGAGGTGCCCCAAAGCTTTATGTTTTATACCTGAAACTAACATAAAGTTGTATTTCAATTATACCTCAACAACAACAAAAAAGGAAACTTACAAGAACACACTTCCTTAAAAGTTTTATAGAAACATTTTCCTCATGCTTTACATTATTATCCCTTTTTCTTCTTTTTTTTTGTATTTAATATTTACTAAAACGTAAAAAAGAAACCTGTAAAAAAATAAGATGAACTTTTATCTTTCCCTTCTACTGAAATAGCATATATTTTAGCAATGACTTAATTTTCTCCAAAAAGTGTAAATTCACATTTTCTAAGAATTTCAATCTTTAAAAGACCACTTGAAAACATTCATTTGGCCAGAGGACTTATTTCACAAGAGTATTGATTTTTTTAATCATTAATGATCTTACTATAGATTATTCATGAAGAATATAATGACAAAGAAAAATAGATGGTCTGACTGGTAATCCCAGACTTGAGAAACCTGATGATTTTTTTAAAAAACTAGACAAGTCTTGTCTTCATTATACATAACCTACTTATACAGATAAAATTTAAATTATTTTTTATTTTTTAATAAAATAATATATATAGAGAGTTTTAAAAGCTGAAAACTACTTCAGGTAACTCGTGTCTCATTCCACACTAAGTTTATTATTATTACTTTGCATAAATTCATTTTTACCTCTTTTATCTATTTTGTCTGTTATTTTCTATGTGTGTATAAATAAAATATTTATACTAATCCTTGAATTTTTTTAATTTTAGGAACAACCTATTGCTTTTGTCCTTTGGGAATTAATGACATAAGTCTTATACAACTCTCTTCTCCAACATATATACTCTATCCCCATATATCCGAAAGTTATTATACTTTTTGGTGAAATTCATATTCAGTGTTCATTATCATTACAAATTATATATATTAGTCTTTTGACTTAACCACATGTATATGTATTACATTTACACTTACACAATTATTAGTTTTCCTATTCTCAATTATTTGTATGTTTTCTTGAAGATATTGCTTCTGCAATTTATGCCTCCTGACCCAATCTTAGCTGACTGCCTCGTGAACCAACTCCATATCCATATCTGTGAGAATTCCTGTCGACTTTCTCATTAGGTCATTTAGAAAATAATTACTGAGGGATGCCTGATTAGCTCAGTTGGTTAATCTTTTGCCTTTGGCTCAGGTCATGAACCCAGGGTCCTGGGAACAAGCCCCATGTAGGGCTCTGGGCTCAGCAGGGAATGTGCTTCCCCCTCTCCCTCTGCCTGCTGCTCTGCCTATCTGTGCTTTTGTTCTCTCTCTCTCTCTCTCTCTCTCAATGTCAAATAAATAAACAAAATCTCAAAAAAAAGAAAGAAAGAAAAATAATTACTGAGCTCCAATTATGTGCCAAGCAGTAAAACAAACAACAACAAAAAAAAACCAGCAACAACAACAAAAAAACAAGCAACTCTAAAAATGTCTGAAAACATGCAATAAAATTCTGTGAGGGGAAATGTAACATAAATATATAAATGAATGTGATAGATATACTATAAAAGATGAGGTAACTGTAAACAAAATATAAAGAAACAAAAGCTGGGGTACCTGGGTGGCTCAGTCATTAAGGGGCTGCCTTTGGCTCAGGTCATGATCCCAGGGTCCTGGGATAGAGCCCCACATCATCATAGGGCTCCCTGCTCAGTGGGGAGCCTGCTTCTCCCTCTCCCACTCCCCCGGCTTGTGTTCCCTCTCTCACTGTAACTCTGTCAAATAAATAAAATCTTTAAAAAAAAAAGTTACCCTAAAGATACAAACGTAGTGATCCGAAGGGGCACGTGCACC